>VUQH01031473.1:0-11804 GCA_015106775.1 Etroplus canarensis
CAATTCCACAGTTCCTCTCTTGGCACACTATCATATGCTTTCTCAAGATCCACAAAGACACAATACAACTCCTTCTGACCTTCTCTATACTTCTCCATCAACACTCTCAAGCAAACATTGCATCTGTTGTACTTTTTCTCGGCATGAAGCCATAATACTGCTCGCTGATCTTCACCTCTGTTTTTAACCTAGCTTCAGCAACCCTTTCCCATATCTTCATGGTATGGCTTATCAACTTAATCCCTCTGTAGTTACTACAGCTCTGCACATCACCCTTATTCTTGAAGATTGGTACCAGTGCACTTCTTCTCCATTCCTCAGGCATTCTCTCATTCTCCAAGATTGTATTGAACAATCTGGTTAAAAAGTCCACTGCCCTCTCTCCTAGACATCTCCATACCTCCACAGGTATGCCACCTGGACCAACTGCCTTTCCAGTCTTCATTCTCTTCATAGCTGCTCTCACTTCCTCCTTACTAATACTCTGCACTTCCTGATTCACCAGCTTTCCTGTCCTCATCTCTCTCATTTTCCTCATTCATCAGCTCCTCAAAGTTATCCTTCCATCTTCTCAACACACTCTCTTGACTCATTAGTATATTTTCACCTCTATCCTTAATCACCTTAACCTGCTGCACATCTTTTCCAGCTCAGTCTCTCTGTCTGCCCAATCGATACAAATCCTTCTCTCCATCCTTGGTGTCGAGCCTCTCATAAGCCTTTTACTTTGCCTTTGCCTTTGTCCACCTAGACTTCCAGTATTTCTGTCTGTTTTCTTCATCTCCCTGACTAGCCCACTTTTTCTTTGCCAGCCTCTTCCTTTGAATACTTTCCTGTACTTCCTCATTCCATCACCAAGTCTCCTTGTCTGCTTTCTTCTGTCCAGAGGAAACACCAAATACCTTCTTGGCTGTTTCCCTCACTACCTCGGCTAACATCCAGAGCCTGTCTCAACTCCTCAGTGAACTCTGCATAGCATTCTTCCCTCTTCAACTTCCACCATTTAATCCTTGGCTCTACCTTCACTGGCTTGCTCTTTTTGCTTTCCATTGTCATCCTACAGACCACCATTCAATGCTGCCAAGCTACATTCTCCCCTGACACCATCTTGCAGTCTCCTACCTCTTTCAGGTTGTACCTTCTATATGCAGCTTCCTCCACTCTTAAAGGTTACGCTATTTTCTTTCCTCTTCTTGAAATATGTGTTCATCACAGCCATTTCAATCCTTTTTCCAAAATCCACTACCATGTGTCCCTCCATATTCCTCTCCTTAACACCTTACCTACCTGACATCTCCTCATCCCCTCTATTTAATTCAATTTATTTTTTAAATTCATTTTTTTTTTTAATCTTTGAATATAGTACCAATTCACAAAAAAGTCACCATGGCACTTTACACTGTAAATTAAAGACCCTACAGAATTAGAGAAAAAAAACACCAACAATCAGATGATCCCCTATGAGCAAGCACTTGGCGACTGTGAGAAGGAAGGACTTGCTTTTAACAGGAAGAGACCTCCAGCACAACCGGGCTCAGGGTGGGTCAGTCATCTACCTCGACCAGCTGGGGGTAAGGGGAAAGAGAAGAGAGAAAGGAGAGCAAAGAGTGACACAGACTATGGACGAGGGAAGACAACATTTAATTACATGCAGCAGTCAAATAAATATACAGTATGGGGAGTGAAAAGAGGTGGATGGAGAAGAAATTCCCATCACATTATAAGAAGCAGCAGTCAGCAGTCTCAATCTATTGCAGCATAACTAAGCCCTAACTATGAGTTTTATCAAAAGGGAAAGTTTTAAGTCTACAGTAACTTTAAATGTAGAGAGGGTGGGAGCTGGTTTCACAAGAGAGGGGCCTGATAGTTGAAGGCTTTGTCTCCCATTCTATTTTTAAAAACTTTAGGAACCACAAGTAGGCCTGTACTCTGAGAGCAAAGTGCTCTATTGGGAAAATATGGTACAATAAGGTTTTTAAGATACGATGGGGTCTGATTGTTCAAAACTTTGTATGTGAGTACAATAATTTTAAATTCAATTCTGGATCTAACAGGGAGCCAATGAAGAGAAGTCAAAATTGAAGAAATATGATCTCTCTTTCTAGCCCCGTCAGTACTCTTGCTGCAGCATTTTGGATCAACTGAAGGATTTTTAGGGAGCTTCACCCCTCCACCTGGTCTCTTGCACACACAATATATCTGCCTTCCTTCTCTCCATCACATCAACCAGCTCTCTCCCTTTAGTCTCTACATTTAAAATCCCTACTCTCACCTCTATCCTCCTACCTTTCCTTCTCTCTCTTTGCCTCCTAACACGCCTTCTCCCTCTCCTCCTTTCTGGTCTTTGGCTAACAGTAGCAATAGTTTCTACCAGCACCCTGTTGGCTAACAGTACCAGAGGCAGTTCTTGTTAACCCGGGCCTCCCCATTTACCTGGGCTTGGGACTGGCACTAGGAGTATATTTGCATGTGGCTCCCCCTGTGGCTGAGTTATCAGCTATTTTTCTAAAAAAAATATGACATTTTAAATACCTGTATGAACTGTCAAGCAAAACATTTGTAAAACACAGACACTGCCCTCTTTCCATCCACAGTAATGTATACAATGAGTTATGGCCAAATTTTCATGAAAATGAATCGTGAATACATTGGTCTCTACAGTAAACCTCACCTGCTGTGAGACAAGTGCACAGTCCACTTTTGCAAACTAAAGTCTCATGTCTTGTCAGTAAGTTAAGTTGTAAAATGTGCTCATGACTGAGTAAAATAATAATAATGTACAACACTTTAAACGGATTTATATTTTCTTCAATTTTAGCAGTTCAAACAAAATTATCATTTTATTATTTATATTTCTATGCTGTGTGTGCGTCATGTATAACTGCTTGACCTAATAAACTATTATTATTTCTCTAAAAGTAGATTGCTATGTGCAAATAACATAACCACCATAAATCAATTCATATCTATTTTTTATATTTAGAAACTGAAAAAGTGGGTCACATGTTTGTTTTGACATGACTATTCACAAATGTTCACCACTCATATTAGCGCTATCATGCTATTATCAATCTCCCATCCAGTATTACCCCTCCCTATCAGATTATATTGTTTCATTCTGACAGCCAAGTTCAAATTACTCTAAAGTAATCAGTATAAACCATGACTGCTATTATAGCTGGACTACAGTGTTATTAGTAGAAAGTTAAAATTTCATTACAATCAGCTTATACTTCAACTATGGCAGTATGATTATTGCTAGTTACATAATTTGATATTTAAATTACCTCAGATTCTTCCTGATCTGTTTTTGCTAGGAGGTGAAAAAAATCTGAATTAATGTAAGCCTTTATAAGAAACTGATATACTAATTTTAACTATGATGTGACAGGAGAAAAGAAAAAGACATATAAGACATATAATAATAATATCAGCATACCACTGTGATTACTTTAACTTTGGCAGTCAAGCAGTTCATCATGTATTTAACTGGAAAAGATTAGCCCCATTAAATTTCCCCTGCTGTTTTGTAATATGTTATTGTCTAATAAACCATGAAAGGAGGGGACATTTTTGCATTAATGACACACTGTTGCTCCACGGCCAGGGGCCAAAGTTCTTAAATGCAATTACTGATGAAATCTTTTTTCTTATCGCAAACTCTGACACATAATTTCAGTGCCAAATAGATATTTTTATTCAAAGTCATGCACAATGAGAACATGTATCATTTTAATGTCCATTTTTCTGTTTTTTTTTTGTTTGTTTGTTTTAATTTAGCTATATTTGATTGTTAAATTACATCAGTTATACTACAGTATGTGTATGTATATGTATATGTCATCCAATTCAGGCATGGAACAACTTAGAAGAACTTTTTCCTATGGGCTGTGTCCATTTTTTTAAATCGTTTCCAACATATATATAGAACACAGGTGCATATTGAGCATTATGTCATCATTTATTGCAAGGTCAACAGTGCTGTGTTTTGTTTTTTTTTTACAATTTAATAAGTCGCTTGAAAGTTTCTTCCAGCAGTAATTGTCACCACTGGATAAAGGGAGATCGTCATCTTTTACATTAGTAGCTGAATGTCATACCATGCCATAATGCAGTCTCCTCACCCTTTCAGAAATGATCACGACACCAATTACACAACATACATAGCTGAAGATGTATTTCATTCTCATCTGCAAAAGAATAACAGCTCTCAAAAGGAGAGGAGCAATCTGTGTGACTTTCCAAAATAAAACAAACAAACAAAGAACCAAACAGAAAACCTCCAGGCAAGAAGGGTGAACAAATCTAAGAAGAGAAGAAAATAAATACACACCATGTCACAGTAAAGTAACAATGACAAGGGCACTGTCTTATTCGCTCAGTACAAGACAATTAACCTAACTCTATGACATCTTCTTGTACTGCTAAAATAGGCTTTGTCATGTAACAGCTCTCTTTCTCTGCATCTCCTTCCCTCCTTCCCTCTTCTGTTCTCTTCCATCAGGTCTCCAGATAATGGAGCGAGAATGAACAGAGAGCGGCTTAAAAAAAAGCATGAACTGGAGGTTTATTGAGGTCATCTGCTTCCTGTTTATATGGGACCATATAACAGTTCAGTCTTCCCGCCAGGATCCATTGGCCACTGAACAACATGTCACCAAGCAATATGACTGGCTCATCTCTGACCGCGGACCTTTCCACCACTCTCGGAGTTATCTGTCCTTTGTGGAAAAATTCCGCCAAGGATTTACGACCAGATATAAAATTTATAGGTGAGTTCACTTTCAGCCTGTGTACTGATGCCACTCATGCTTTTTAGGTGAATGTCTTTTTTATGACTGTGCTATTTTGAGATTTTAGTTGCAAAAAGCTGAACTTTGTACGTTTTTAACCCATTAAGTGCACTTTTATACATTTAGGTGGAGTCAGTCTCAGCACTATGAAATCTTTTTACCATATTGATGAAGTGTGATTAAGGCACTTTCTTGCCATAGTTGTGAATCTAAACCCTTTTCATTTTCTCAAAATATATACAGGGAAGGTCACAAATAACAAACAACAACATATATTAATGTTATATGCAATAATCAAGCAGTGTTCTACATTTGCACACTGTATTTAGTATGTGTATTTGTATTATTTTTTAATATTACAGTATCCAGTAATACAGTATTCAGTAATACAGGCAGATGCAGTGTACATTAATTAAGTACAGCTTATTCAGTAAATTAATGATTCCAGTGGAATATTTAAAAGCACAATTTAAAGAGGAACATGTCACACATCTCAGAAAGAATGGTCAAAATCACAAGGCTGATAAATCACTTTAAAGGAGAAATTTCATCCATAATTTCAATGTACACCTTTCAGTATCGCATATATGCTGCCCGGCCCAAAAATAAAACAAAAGAACAAAAAACAAACAAAAAAGCAAGTCTCTCACTTATATTTTGTTGGACTACCTTTACCTTTGATGACTGTGCACATTTTCCCTGTAATTATTTCAGTAAGCTTACGCTATGTTATAACATTTGTTTCTGTCCAGAGCTGCATTATTTCTTGCCAAGATCTTGTGATCGGTGAGCAATTTCCCCCCTGGGATTAATAAAGGATTCTAATTCTGAGTTGGACAACTGTGTGAAGTCTTCTCACATTCCAAAGATTTTTGATAGGGTTGAGGCCTAGACTGTCTAGCAAGTAATCCATGTGGGAAAATTATTTCTCAGGCTCCCTGAACTACTTGAGCCTGATGAATTCTAGCATTGTCATTTTGGAATATGCCCATGCTGTCAGGGAAGCGAAAATACCCATTGAAAGAAAAACCTGGTCGTTCAGTACATTCATGTAGTCAGCTGATCTAATGGTTTTGGGCATATAATGTTACTGAACCTAAACCTAACCAGCTGAAGCAACCCCAGATCATAACACTGTCCCTGCAGGCATGGTAGGTACAAGGCATGATGGGTGCATCACTTCATCCACCTCTTTCCATCACTCCAAAACAGGGTAAATGTGAACTTAACAGACCGCATGTGATCACTCAAGATTTTACTCCCACAAAAATTTTTTCCTCGAAGATGAAGGTTCACCACTATCCTTCCAGGTTTTAATAATCCACTGGACACATTCTTAATCCAATTCTAGGAGTTTCAGCAATCTCCATAGTGTTTTCTTTGGTTAATACAGGCCAATAATTTGACCCTTCTGAAATGAAGTAACATCTTTTCCATATCCATAGGATACATCTACCCACATTTTTTAGGAATGAGAAACTATTCACAGTATCAGGTAGGATTAAATGACTTGTTGCCATTAAAAACATACAGTATTAATAACTGCAGCAATTTTCCAATGGAATGCTTTTCCTTATTTGCATTAGTTAAATCAAGCTGATGACTTTTTTGGGCCAGGCAGTGTGAAAGACATAACAATTCCATCCACAATTAGATCCCACTTTGTAGGCGTACCTTAACAGCAAATTATGAAATCCATACCCACAACATATATTGTGTTTTGTTGTAAAACACAGATCTCCTCAGAGTTCTCATAAACAGGCAAAAATGCAAAAATTGGACAGCCTAAGTCCCAGTTTCTTGGAATAATGTGCTTTGATTTCCTATCATCCCTCTGCAGTCTGCTAAATCAAAATTATAGAATAACTGTAAACAGAGTAGCCATTTGCCAGATTCTTTGGCAGTTCTTTCACAGTTCCTTGTCTCTCTTTCCTCCGTCTCACTTGGTAACTTACCACAGCCCTTGGTCCCCACCGGCTTTCACTCCTTGATATTGTCACATGAACAGTAAACAATGCATTTGCATAATATGTAACTTGACAGAGCAGGATGTTGCACAGAGACATGAATCTCAGAGGCAAAACTTCAGAAGCTGCTTTCCAAAGACACCGTACAGCCGTCGAGTGCTGTCTGTAATGCTGCAGTGATTTATTAAAACAGAGTGTGTGTTTGCATGTCTGGTGCTGCTGGGAGTATAGGAGGGCCCAGGTGGTTCCTGTTGTTTTTCACACTTAACAAAGCATTAGTGACATCAAATTCAGCCATGAGTTCCAGATATCCTTTTCATCATGACAAGTCAATTAAACCATATTATTAACTGCATGAAAAAGTGATGTATTTTTCATTAAAAATAAATGACAACAATCAACTATTGTCACACATATTAGACATCTGCCTAATATGTGTTTGATAGAGTTTACTAGATTACTTTCACTTGAATAGCTTCAGTCTGGTATGCAATTTATCTTTTGCAGTGTACTACATTTCTGGACTAAATGAATATTGGTTTTGGACATAGAATATAGATTTTGTAAATTACCATATACAATATTTCAGACAGAGCCATGAAATGTTCCCCAAAGGTCAAGTGCTTATCAGAGATTATCATTCCCATCTTGACCTCCAGTTAATTTCGGTGATTAGTGCATATTCAACCTGTGAGGGTGGAGTGACATCAGCTGGTGTAGTGTTTGGTTGGAATGAAATCATACATAGCCTCCGTCCTGTTTGGCACATGATTGCCCAGCCGTGCTCTGCTCTAACAACCAATGAGGACTGAATCGCTTTGTAAATTTCCCCAGGGACTTTCTCTGCCTCAACAATTTAGTGGTGGAAAGTGGTTGAATCAGATTTGCAGAGAGACAAAGCATCCATTCCTTTCGGGTTCACTTATCAAGAGAGATTACCCCGGAGGCACGCGGTGTGGACAATGCCAACCTGATCAGCAACAAACAAATCTCCCCCATCTTTAATAACATGGGCAGTGTGCCTAATTTGAAGGATAAACACAGAATTAGAAGGTTCCAGCCTTGTGTCTAGTGCCCTGAAAAGGTCATTCCCACTTCAAGGAGAGAGACACACCGGAAGGCACCAATTATCCTCTCCCTCTAGACATGGATGTCTTAAAGAACTTATTGGAGTGTGCATTGTATAAATAATTGTCACCACTATGTCTCTGCTGATTGCAATCTTCAAACCAAATCTTTTTTCTTACTCTTTGTTATGTGTTTCCTGTATAGTATTTATCAGTCACAAAAAAGCCATTTTAACTGCTGGCTGCACACTGTTTTTGTATCAGAGCTGAGCTGAATAAGGTGTATCAATGTGTGCTTGAGCTTGTGGTGAAATTCGATGGCCTGTTTTGCTCACACTAGCATTGTTCGTTCTCCTGCTTGTACTCTATTATGGGGTCGAATGTGTTTCAGATGATGCGTGTTCTCTGTCTGGTCTTTGTTCGTAGAGCTCAATCTCAGGTTCTTGTGTGCCTGAGAAAAAAAATCCAATATAAATGCAAATCTGGTAGCCATTAATGCATTTTAAAGGCCTCAAATCAGCATTGCACTGTAATCAAAGAAGCAAGATGATGGTTGTTATTTAGAATAAAAAATATTTATGAAAATGCATGGCCCTCATACTGTAGATCACACTTTGAAAAGCAATGCAGAATGAATAGAAGGGTTTGACAGAGCTTCCCTTGTCACTGAGCTGGGGCTCAGCAAAACCTCAAAATGAAATCATGGGCCTGATCAAAATCCTATAATGACCTATGAAAAAATAGACTAAATTAAATTAAAATCTAGATGTTGCTAATGGTCATAACAAAGGAAGTTCAATTTTGGGACTTTGATTAGAAAAGGTTGAACACAAGTATGATAACTTATTGTATAAATTACATGGCAGACCAAGATTCATTTAAGAAAGGAAATTAAGCTACTTTTAGTTTTACTGCATCACCTCACATAATTGGAAAACCAGTGTACAGTGTCAGGTATCTGTTTTACTATATTACTGATTCTGTACTGACTTAATGAAGCCTTTTGAGACTGAATAGGCATGTTATGAAATATAACTAAAAGAAAACCCCTCTATGGCTTGCAATTCAATTATTTACCTTATTGATAGGCATCTCCTCATCTGAGAGAGTTTCTCCTTTGTAAACCATCGGTAATATTTTCACACCATGTTTCTCTGAACTTATCTTGAAATTGCCCATCAAAGATATATTTAAGGAATGTCCTGCTGATCATTCACATTGGATCTTAACTAAACTTGCTTCCAGCTCCCTACAAAGTCTGTGTTATATCCTATTGAGCCAATGTCGAAAGAATTTACAGCAAGTTAGTGCGCACCTAAACCAAGTAGAACAGTTCCAGGAGTGAGAATGCCTCTGACGCAGACTATCTCCTGTTGTGAGGTACATATAAAAAGGGCAACTTCAAACAGTGTTGTGACCTAATTCTTTTGACATTGTCCAGAGTACATTTGTGAAAGTTGAAAGTTTATTGCTTCTTGTTTATTTATTTATTTATTTAACTTCATAGGATTCTGTGCTGTTAAGATGACACAGCAGTAAAAGCTGCTTAAAAGTGTTGCATTTGTGGATAAGCCATCCACTTGCTAGATGTAGCATCTCTTCTTTTCTGTATCTGTGGCTGCAGCAGCTAAATGGCAATAATTTCCAGGAGAGTATACTGTGAGATCTTCATGCTTTCCAAGCTGTAAATTTGGCCTGGAGACCTACTTGTAGGCATGTGTGATGACTATATGAGATTCCCTCACCAAGCCAAACTTTCCCTGTGGCTACTAATTAGACATAGTTTGACTGATCCATGACAATATTACTTACCATACACTTGGAATCACTTTGCCTTTTTCCATGCTTTGTTAGTGTTACCCTGCTGTGGCACCATCATGGTACTGTGACAATAAGCCAAAGACACGTCTCTGCAGTAAACAACACTTTGAATATAAAGTAAGGAGTGTAAGGATACACAATATAATAAAAGCTTCAACTTTACTTTAATGTTTAGAGTTAATATCTAAATGTCCTTAATATGTACCTCATTTGTTTTAAAAAGAAACAAGGTGTAACATTTGTCTGACTCGGGTCTTGATTTAGTTTGGATGAGCCATCTGTAATTGGATAGAGTGAGTGAAGGAGGATTTGATGTAGTCGGCAGATTTGCTGAGAGAGGCTGCAGCAATGTTTAATTCAGCAGGCTGTAGCCAAAGGAAGTGATGGAACGAGGCAGACGGGAAGTCAGGAAGGATGAAACAGACTGAAGAAAGAGGACAGAGACATCGAGGGGTCTGAGATGCCATTAGGCAGTGAGACAGGAAGGTGCTAAAAGTGTGTGATAAAGAAAATGTATGTAAGTGCTAGAGACATTGAAGGGGGTCCAGTGAGTTCAGTATCAAAACAAGGAATTTGGGACCAGACAGGTAGCTGGCAGTGAGGTCATAGTCAAGGTGAGGAAAAACACAGAGGCATTGGAGTGGTTCGGCTGACTCACAAATACCATATACCCAAGTGTACCACTCTCTTGCAAAAAAGCAAAACAAAACACTCACAAAAAACAAAAACAAAAAACAACACAAACATTAAAAAAACTGCATTATTAAAGCTTTTTCTGCAACTGATCATAGATGTACTTATAACATGATGAGTTTTCCATCCGTCGGAATTTTTTTCATTTACATTTAGTAAACATGAGTACTGTGCACCAAGAGAAAATTGTGTATGAACCAGCTACTGTATATTTATTCATTCATGTACTTATCTATCAGTGCACAGTGGGTAATACATTTTTTTATGTAACTGTTACTCATTTATATTTTTTTAGGTTTGAGACAATGGCAGGAACAGTTTAATGTATGCATGTGTATCAGGATAAATGTAAGGACAACAACATAATTATATTAATAACAATGCCACCTGTTATATGAAAAAAGATAGCTTAGAGGTAGTTTATTTTCTGTGGAATAACACATGAACAGACCTTTATTGCACTTTCAACTTTCACATTATTATCTTGCACAGGCTAAAGGCATATGTCAACTGTTCTGTTGTATTGCTATTGAGTAGAACACAATAAAAGTGCATCCTGGTGGCCTCAAGGTTTAAGATGTTGACCATGTAATTGCAATGTCCCCGAGTCCAGTCAGGGATTTCAGTTATAAGTCATTCCTCATTTTCTGTCAGCTCTCCACAGTTGGGTACCTACAGTAAACACATTCATAGATAAATGCTGTAATGCATATATAAATATTTCACGTTTTCTAGTGATGCTTTAGTGATTGAGCAAATTAGATGACTCACAAACATGTTGTCACCAAAAGGATTTTGGCTGCCTTCTCATGCTTTGGCAGCATACATGAATTCCCATTTGCTGACTGAAGCAGTAACGACTTCCAACACTTGGATTTCGAGCACTTGTCTCAGCCAATCAGGCAAGCTGAAAATGCAGCACAGCTAAAATCTCTGGAGTTGCCATTATCACTCTTGTGCACCGAATGAGCAATTATTTTGTTTTTGAAACTTCTTTTGAAAAACTTTTATGTGATGGACACACTGGAAGTGTTATTTACTGTGGGGCATAGAATATATCGGTTTAAGTCTAATCTGTCTTTATTCCCTTTACTCTAATCTGTCTCCTTTATACACAAGTGAAAGACAAAACCATACTCATTCAAAAATTATCTTGGGGCTGTTGCAATTACAGTTACTGCAGTACTGAAGCAACACCATGGGTGTTGATCTGCATTTTTCAGCTGTATAGGTTTAGGAAAACCAACAGGAGCTGATCTGGGGAGGGACTCTATGCCACGTTCCCTCTCCAACCTCGTGGTAAAAAGCCCCCGCTGTGGGATGAGTTAATTACTGGCAAGGAAGGGATGGTAATTAGAGGAGAAACAGGAGGCTAGAAGAAACTGTCAGGGTTAAGTAGTGACTAATTCACTGTGTGGGACGCCTGTGCCCCTCTCCCTTGAGACTGGCAATACAACATCACC
>VUQH01031474.1:0-14634 GCA_015106775.1 Etroplus canarensis
CACAAGAGAGGTATGATGCACTCAAAGTACTTTCATCAGCTCAGTGACTGTTGTTATGTATTCGTGCCTTATTTGCCTCTATCTGTCTTTTTATATCCTAGAAACTATCCTTTATTTATAAAGTCTAAATACAAGTGCGTGGTTGTCATAGAAAACATATTAATAGCATACGTGTTCTGTTGCCAACATCTGAAGCATATTTAGCATTAAAGTGTTTCAGTGTCTTAGAAACTGACACTTTGACACAGATGTGTTCCAGCACATACTTGCATCTTCCATACAAGAGAAAAGAGAACAAAAAAAACCCAATGATAAAAACAAAAGGACACAAATCATTGATTTCAGGATATCAATTTATTAAAGAAAGGAAATGAAAAGGATATTGAGGGCAAAAACTCGTCATGTCTGGGAACACAAATTTAGTTGATTTGGGCAGGGTTGTGAAAGCTTTGTCGACACACAAGGAAACCCAGCAGTGCTGTTTTGTGCCAAGGAGCTCAGGGAGAGAGAGAACTGACAGACACGATTAACCTTAACACGAGCATTTTTTGAGGTAGCTGGCATGTTTTTCCGCAGGTAACGTCACAAAAAACACATTTTGCATGTAAAGTGATGAAAAGATGCCAGAACATTTTATACTTAAAAATGTGATGTTTCACCTGCTAGACTGAAAATATGACAGAGCACTGTGTTGCTCAGTGCTAACAAGTTATATATAAATAATGCTAAGATTTTCAGGAACAAGTGAATCTGTTGCTTTCCATTTCAAACACATTATAACAAGCCTTAAAAGCACCTAGGGGGGGGCTTTAAGAAACCTTTTATTAGCCCATTCTTTGTCTGGTCATGTTGTTAATGCTTTGGTCTTGTTATAAATTGTCCCTCCCTGCAAAAGATGCATTGAATTTGTCACAAATGTATTTTCCTCATTAACATGGAGTTAGACAGAGATACATAAGACCTTTCAGAGAAGCTGAAAATGATATCCCTCACAGAGTAAGCTATAAGCCATCATTATAGCCGCTGGGTAACAATAATCAGTCAGTATGAGCTGTACTTAAATGTGCAGCTGCCCTCTGCGGCAGACACCCTCCGCTCACACTGGCTGTGTTTACCCTCCAGAGGATTCAATACTCATTTCCTTCTCAGTCAGGAAAAGAACAGCAACACCTGAGTCTGGAGGTTAATGGGTATCTGCTGTTTCTCCTTTGTCTCTGTCTAATAATTTTAAAGAAAAAAGGAATAGCAAAACAAAAACAGCAATAATATGTTATAAATGTAGCCATTTACACCAGGAATCCCCAGCAGAAATGAAAATACAGATAAACCTGAGTGAACAGCAGCACAAGAAAAACCCAGACTGACTGTTTGCTGCTGCCATGTGCTACCTACAGGCAGATTGTACACTATAAGGACAAAAGTATTGGGCCACCAATACATTAAACCTACAAGAGCTTTTATGACATCCCATTGTAAATCCATTGGCATTCATATGGAGTTGGTTCCCCCTTTGGAGCTATAACACTCTACCGAGAAGGTTTTTTACAAGACTTTGAAGCGATTCTGTGGGATTTTTTGCACATTCATCCGGAAGAGCATTTGTGAGGTCAGACACTGATGTTGGATGAGAGAGCCTTGTTCACAATTTCCATTCTGGTTCATCCCAAAGGTGTTTGATAGGGTCGAAGTCAGGGCTCTTATGGACCTTGCTTTGTGAATTTTGGAACAGTCATGCTGGAACAGAATAGGGCCTTCTCCAAAATATTCCCACAAATCTGGAATCCTAAAATTGTCCAAAATGACTTGGGAAGCTGTAGCATTAAGATTTCCCTTCGCTAGAACTAAAGGGGCCCAGGCCAACCCCAGAAAAACAATGCTATAGCATTATCCCTTCTCCACCAAACTTTATATTACAGTTGGTGCATTGCAGTCAGGAAGGTAACATTCTCCTGGCATTCACCAAACCCAGTCTCATCTAACAGATTGCCAGATAGAAAAGTGGGATTCATCACTCCACAGAACATGTTTCCACTGCTCCAATGATGTCATGCTTTGCACCAGTCTCCATCTGACACTTGGTATTGTACTTAGTGACGTAAGGCTTTTGTGCAGCTGCTCAGCCATGAAAATTCATGCCATGAAGCTTCCAGCGCACAGTTTTTGTGCTGATGTTAATGTAAGAGGAGGGTTGCAGGAGGAGGAATGCTTCAGTTATTGAGTCTGTAGAGCATTGATGACTTTTACACAAGATGTTCCACAGCACTTGGTGACCCTGATCTGTAACTTTAGGTGGTTTGCCACATTGTGGTGAGTGGTGACTCATTCATACATTTTCTTAATGCAATTATAATGTTTTGTGATTTAGTAAAACACGTAGATACACAAAAGCAAAGCATCCGATCTCATTCACTCATTCTTTAACATAAGTTGCTTTCCACTGGCAACTGAGAGTGATGCCGGAATATTTGTAGTTGTCCAAACCACAGAGGCTCCATAAGTGACAAGCAGAGTCAAAGTGCCTGCTTTATGAATTTCATGTAAAACACCGTAGTCCCATTTCACGGGGCTTTCAAAGGCCAGAGAGACTGTTTTCTCAGTTTCTAGAGAGATAGCTGAATGTGGAAAGCTAGGACATGAACTTAATGCTTTTAAAACTACCTCCACCTTTCGCAAAATGGTCTCTCAGAAAACGCGTAACACATAAGCAGCATGTTAAATATGGCAAATATTCAAAGATTAACCAACCAGGGGATGATGAGGTTACAACTGCAGAAATAATACATGATAATAATTATGGTGTAAAATTATTGAAAGATTCCTTCCATCTTTTTTTCATAATAGGATCTTTTGGGATTTGTCTACCTTTATCGCCTACCTGCTGAGTAAAATCAAAAGCACAGCACCAAGCACATTTTCTACAATTACTGTGGTTTTACAATGCGTACAAGTTCATCTAACTAAAAAGCCTAAAAACCCTCTTTGTGGATACTGCTGTCATTGTGACATATTTCCCTACTGTGTCTTTTACTAAATAAAACCAACAAACAGCTGTGCAGTGAATGAATGATTGCCATCCAACAAAAAGCCTTCAGCGTGAGCCATGCTAATAGAGAATGAAGAGGTGACAGCATTGTTAGAAGAGAAATGTTTCACTGATGTCCACTCACATGATCAAAATATTAGTAAAGTTACAAAAACTGCTAAATGTAAATCTCTGAATTTAGAAAGACATGAGGCTTTGAGGTAATGTAATTTGACCATCCATGCATATACATGATATTTTATTAAGCTGTGCAGCAGGATTACACACTTCCATAGGCCCTTTTCTCCCTTTTGAAATATTTACTATATCTTCTTATTGTGTTTTTACTGTGGTAATATCTTGAATGAGGACAGATACTTTTAACACTGAATTATACATAGAGAGTTTTGAAAAAGTACACTCATATGTCTTACAGAGGAATTAGGAGGAAAAGTAGCAGCCAGGTACTGCTAATCAAATGCACTTAATTAACTGATCATCAGCCAGTGTGACCACCTCTATAAAAGCAGAGGTTGCGGCATTCAGGTGTGTTAACACAATGCCACAATCTTCCCAGGAGTTGTTGGCCCAGCAAATTCACCCCAAGATCAGACTGTGAAATGCTCAGAGAAATTGCAGAAAACCCAAGAACTACATCTCAGACTCTACAGGCCTCAGTTAACACATTAAATGTTAAAATTCATGATAGTACAATTAGAAAAACACCGAACAAGTTATGGCTTTTTTGGAAGGGTTGTCAGGAGAAAACCTCTTCTCTCTGAAAAGAACAGGGCAGCATGACTTTTGTTTGAAAAGTTGCATCTGAACAAACCACAAGATTCTGAACAATATCCTCTGGTCAGGTGATTTGGGCTTGTTTAGCAGCTACACCACCAGGGCACCTTGCAGTCATTAGGTAACCATGTATATGAAAGTAGGGATTGTCATATATGCGTGGAATATTTCTGCTGGAATTACTACAGCAAGGTCCAGTCTACATGCCGAATATCCTTGGGCAAGACACTGAATCCTATACTGGTTCTGATGCATCCATCAGTGTGTGAACATGTGCATGATAGTTAAAGGCATAGACTAAAGCACTGTATGAATGTGTGTGAATGGTGAATGAGGCTTGTAATAATAAGCCCTTTGAGTGCCCAGTCAGAGCGCTGTAAGCACCAGTCTACTTACTTTATAGTTTTTATCATAATACACAGGCATTTTGTAACACACTTCCTCAGTCTGTCCACTAGTTTTCAGCATTTATGTGATCTGGATTACAAGTCACTGTTATTTCTTCTCTTTATAGGTATCTGGCCATTCGCTACCCGCTGCGCTCCAGAGAGCTAAGAACCCCTTGCAATGCAGTGGTTGCCATGGTAGTTATCTGGGGACTTTCCCTGGTCTTTGCAGGTCCCTATCTCAGCTACTATGACCTGATTGATTACGCCAACAGTACTGTGTGCATCCCCGGCTGGGAGGAGCAGAACCGTAAGGTGCTGGATACGTGCACATTCTTGTTCGGGTATGTCATCCCTGTGCTGATAGTAAGCCTATCATACACTCGAACTATTAAGTACCTGTGGACGGCTGTTGACCCTCTGGATGGCATGTCAGAATCCAAGCGAGCCAAACGCAAAGTCACCAAAATGATCATCATTGTCACCGTGCTCTTCTGCATCTGCTGGCTGCCATACCATGTGGTGATCTTGTGTTACCTGTACGGAGACTTCCCTTTTAATCAAACCACATATGCTTTTAGGCTTCTCTCTCACTGCATGGCCTACGCCAACTCTTGTGTTAACCCCATCGTGTACGCTCTGGTGTCCAAACACTTTCGCAAAGGCTTCAAGAAAGTGTTCAGCTGCATCCTCAGTAAAAATGGGAGAAATAAGGTTCATGTGGTTCACGTAGCCAACACTGTGCCTGGGTTTGAGGCAGGATCCACAGAGGTGTCACAGATGAATGAGGAGAACATGCGACAAAATGAATGTGAAATGATTAACAGGCCAGTCGCAGAGCCGAGAGAAGCCACAGTATCCCTGAATTTGCCCTATCAGCAGCAGACTTGACAATTGATTCAACCTGGCTCAGCACAGATTGCCTTTTGTTAAAGACATTGCAGCTAATGTTTAAAATTGTATTATTGTGATAGTCCTATTTTTGATGGCAAAAAGGGTGAACAGGGATTCAATCATATCTGCAGAAATATAATATAAATGTGAATACAGCAAGTCCATGACAGAATTTTTTTTCATTTATTTGAACATTTTTTTATTTCAGAAATGTTTATTGTTTAACTAAATAAGAAAATTTCTCAGTATTTTCCATTTCCACTATTTGCCTTAACCATGATTTGCACTTTTATTCATGCTGACATTTTAACAGCATGAGGCTTCATATTATTCTAGCACCTGTTAAGAGCAGCACATAGCCTTTCTCATATTTTTTTATGATGTGTTTCACCTTTTCCTTTTTCATGTTATCCCAAAAATGTTCAAAAGGAAGCAATTGTGTAGGAAATCCTTATAAGTCAGCACAGTTGGCTGCTTTGACTTCAGATAGGTTTTGATGGGGGATTAGTTTCCCTGTAGAGCTCATGGGCATTAGTCAGGAGAAATGGCAATTATCTGCCAAGCAGTGCTTCTTGTCCATGTGAAAGTCCCTCTTGAGGGACTCATAAGCAGGCCAGTCATGGCCATACCACAGCATTTCTAACACCATGCTCAACTGTACACTTCATGTTCGGGCACTTTAACTCCTCATATGGCATTTACATAACATTAGCTCAGTTTAAGCCGTACTGCAGTCTATAGAAAACATTTTCCCCAACTTTCAACCCCCAAGTCAAATATTAAGGTTGCAGTTTTTCTGAGTGCAGCAGGGTGATATCTGAGCTAATCTTTTGTATCTTGCATGAAGATACTGTTCTGGCTTTTCAAAATATTACTCCTACAATACAAAAGATGTAAAAGTGATGTAACACTTCTGGAAAAATGGGAAATAACAGAATTTGTGTTACATTTCAATTACAGGCCGACATTGAAAGAGCTTAAGATTTGAACTCAATTATTCATAAGAATCTTAAGAATCAAGTAAGGGGAGACACATATCGAGCAAAAAGAAAAGTGATTGATATTTGATACGAAGAAATTGCTAGTAGAAGTCTTTTTGAGAACTAGACATAGTTTCTTGCTTTTATTGCATTTTGTGATGATTATATTCATGGCATGTTTAGCTTTGGTGTGAAATACTATATTTAAATATGTTTATCAAAGAGCACACTTATGTATAAGACTTATGTATTTTAAAATGTACGGATTATGTGTATTTAAGTTGTGTTTTAAGAATAATGTAAACTGGGTATCATGCATTTACTTTAGTTTAGTCCCTGAGTTTAGTCTCCAAATGAAAGCAAACCCACAGTGTGTTTCTCTCCCTTTGTTTTGCTGTATGGTTGTGTCCTACCTCAGAGCTGTAAAAATTCTTTGTTGTCTTTTGTTCAGGTTGTGCAAGACGCACTTTTCTTCTTGAAAGATGACTTTCTGAGCAGAACATTTTCCTTTGCACAATTACTCTCCAGTGTGCTTACTGTAAATCTGCCCACCCCTCCTATGGTATCCAGTACACAAAAGTATTTCTCTGTTTCCTATGCTTCACCATGTTGACTTTTTAAATATCAAACTGATTTAGAACATGATGTATACTACATATAATGGACCAAATAAACTATTTTCTGCTGTGAAATTGTATTGGAGTTATTTATTTGTAGCACACACATGGTGATGCAGTGGTTGCCCCGCAGTCAAGGGTGCCAAGGGAAAAGTGGGACCGATCTCCCAGGGCACTAATAGCAGCAGGGGCCCTTGAAAGTCTGACATGAAGTTTGTTTTTGTTTGCAGATTTCATTTCAAATATTTTAAGCGATTGGGGTGGCATGGTGAAACAGTGGTTGGCACCATCACCTCACAGCAAGAAGGACCTTGGATTGAATCCACCAGCCAGTTGAGGTCTTTCTGTGTGGAGTTTGCATGTTCTCTTTGGGCCTGCATGGGTTCTTTCCAGGTACTCCAGCTTTACAATTCAAAGACATGCAGGGTGTTATCTGAATTATGAATTCTAAACTGGCCTTAGGTGCGAATGGTTCTCTGTTTCTCTGTGTTAGCCCTGCAATAGACTGGTGCCCTGTCCAGGGTGTATACCATCTTTCACAATCTGACAGCAGGTAGAGGCTCCTATGTAACTCAAGAGTAACATAAAATTCTGTAATAGCTTTCTGCTGTTGCACCATTCTGTAATGTTTAATTAAGTATTAGCATTGAATATTTTTAAATGCCTTCAGTGTTAATTGAAATGGCCTTGCTGTGCACTCAGTGAAGTAATATATAATTTGCATGAAGCTTGTTTCATAAAAGAGAAAATCAAGTAGTTCACTTGATTTTTAACTTCTAGTTCATTCCATGGAAAATCATTGAGTGTCTCCCAAGGGACCCCTCGGAATCAGACGATTTTGCTTAAAATTAAAGTTGAGTGAAATTTTAACATACTTTGAAAAGTATTTGAGTTAACAGGCACTTGAAGTACATAGGATTGAAAAACACGTTAAAGCTCTGTCAAAAACTACAAATCAATTTACAGCCAATCCAAGTGTCACAGTACAACATAGTCAGTTAAACCTGAGGAAAATCAGTCTATCCAGCATAAACCTTTGTGGATCCATGTCAGTTCTGTATTTAATTTCATTTAGAGGGACAGTTTCCCCAATGCACCATTTTAATGTGCAGTCTTTTGCAGCATGGGACTAATAGCATGGACCATCAATGGTCTGCATCCATTCTTTTCCACAGGGACAGGAATATCAGTTTGGCTTTCACTGTGTTTACTTGCTGCTATATGCCGTTAATTGCTGTGTTGCTGCCAGTAAGATATATTAACAAACACTTGCCGCATAGCAGAGGAGTTCCCCAAGAGACCACTGCTTATGGAAAGAGAGGCGTTACAGGCAATGCTGCATTTTGAACAAAAGCTACTAATTAACAAAGTAATAGTTAAACCAGTCAATAAACCATTTTACATTAGGCATTAGTCTCAAGACATCACACATTAGGCACTGCATTCAAGACCTGGTTGCAGACATGTGCTTTATGATCTGAAAGATTTTTTAGGTTCATAAATGAAAAATACATCAGAGATTTTTTTCTTTTTTTAAAAAGTGTGCCGAGATAATAAAAATGTTATCAGTCTCTGAGTCCTCAGTGGATGAGGAGGAGAAAGGAAAACTACAATATTCCATTGATCTGTTATGAATACCAGGGGAAAAGGCATCATTTAACTCAATAAACTGGAGGATACAAGTTTATGTTTCTTATGCATAAAATCTACCTTCAGCTGCTCCCTTGTATTTTTCCTGTCCTTGTCAGTACTCTTGTTGCAGCATTTTGGATCAACTGAAGGCTGTTTAGCTTTTAGAACAGCCAAATAGTAATGAATTACAATTATTCAGCCTAGAAGTAAAAAATGCATGAACTACTTTTTCAGCATCACTCTGAGACAGGGGGTTTCTAATTTTGGCGATATTGCAGAGGTGAAAAATGGCAGTTCTACATATTTGTTTAATGTGAGCATTAAAGGACATACACACCTTAAGATGCTCCCTTGTATTCTCCCCAGTAATCTGCACTGGAAATTTGGCAGAGGTTTTAGGCCAGATGCCCTTCCTGACACAACCCTCCATGGTAAGAGGGGCTTGTGTCTCCACCTGGAATAGGACCTTTCGCTTGTAAGGTGAAAGTGTATACTGCTACACTGCAGGGACACTTACACATGGCTGGAATTATTAATTTCTTTATTCAGTCAGTGAGTTATAATTTTTAAGCAGTTGTTTCAGCACTTCAGCATTGTTGCTGTTCTTACATTATTTTACACATGACCAGGATGGACAGGATTAGAAATGAGTACATCAAAGATACAGCTCAGGCTGAGGTTGTTTGGAGACAAAGTTAGAGAGGCAGGGCTGAGATAGGTTGGGATCGTGGATATAAAGAAAAAATGATATTGAAGATGGAGCTGCCACACAGGAGAAAAGGGGATCCCAGAGAAGGTTCATGGCTGTAGTGAAGGAGGACATGAAGAGCGCTGATGTGAGAGAAGCGAATGCAAAGGATAGGATGAGATGGAGGCACATGATCTGCAGTGGAGATCTTCAATAATTATAATAATAAGAAGAACAATTTCCTCTAGAAGCAGCTTGTTCTGGTGGGTGTAACTCAAAAAGAAGTTACACCTAAAGACAAACTCAGTTCATCACCAGGTAATTTAAACTTATTTGTGTTCCTATCACATTTCTGTGTACAAGAAGAAATACATATGCCATTGTGGAAAAATTAACAGTGTACTGGAGAGATATGCCCTGAAAAGGTAGTTACTAGGTGTTCCACTCATTAATTCAGAAGGATATTGTAATTTGATTATCAGAAAACATCCTTGATTTATTTAGTTGTTCTGATCTTTTAATTTTGCTATCAAATTCAAGATCCAAGTCGGTAATTATTATTATTACTTTCAGAGCTCTGTATTGACAGGTACTTGCCTACATTAGAGTGCTACAGTGCTTTCTTTTTTCTTTTTTGTTTTATGTTTCTATCCAATGTAGCTAGATATTGCGTAAATAATTTTAATTATTTTTAGCTGCAGAAATTCCTCTGCTGGTGTTTTAAGTTTAAAACTAGATAGGGGAAAAGAGTACATGATGCACACCTAAGAATAGTGTCAGAGAGCTCCTGTTTAGCACCATTAGTTATGATATTTTCCAACTACAATCAAATGTAAAGTGAACACAACATTCCTATAATAGTCCTGTTTCTGTTCCTCATAAACTGGTCTGCAGTAACCTTATATAAGAGAGAGGCTTTGTCATGTTCCTAGATATTTTATAAGGTCAGAGAGACACATGAGAATCTAAATAAACACAAAAATGGGTTATTGTAAAGATAAGGGTCAAAAACTGAAAAAAAAACATGATTTTATAGCCCTTTCTCCCTTTTGTACATCAGGCTGCAGGTGACATAAGATGACAAGGTGCTCAACACCTAAAACATCTTCTCTGTTAGAAAAGAAAGAACAAACTGCTACTGAGGGAACAATGATTTTAACAAAGCACACATCTTACCAGCAGATGACAGAATGCGTATCTACAAAGTGGGGTCACTGTGGGTGTTCCGTTTTAGTGAATGATAATGCTTCATGCTTGAAAGATGCACAAATTAGCCCTGTTAGATTGGAAATGATTCAAGGAAAGTTATACTTACGTCACTGACAACCTTGACAGTGTCTATGTTGGTTTTATGGTTGCTTTGGAAACCACTTTAGCTTAGAAAAGGCTTAAGGATATAATCATGTTGCGGTTGTTGGACAGTTCTATTGCTCTAGTTTTCATCCGTTTTCCAGAAATTACTTCCTCTGATGTTCCACAGGGAGAAATTACATCTTTTATTGTTTGTTTTAATTTCATTTGGCTATCATCAAATATGAATAGTTTGTTACTATAAAACACCAAATCCCCTGCATTCAATAAGGTGAGGGCTTGATGAGTAAATTTTATTTGCCCAAAGACATGGAAAAAATGTTCAATCTTAGGTCATGAGGACAAAGAGAAATTCCCTCAAACCAAACCAATTCAAATAAAAGATGCAATACACTGTAGAGGTAGACTTCTCTGATGTTCTTTTTTCTTTCCACATATATTTACAATATGCGATCCAGCCTCATATAGCTAAGATGAAATTTTGTGTTCTTTAATTGCAATATAAAAATACTGGACTATTTATAAGCTCATGGTTAGTGCAAGGTTCGAGTGTAATGTTGTCGCCGAACTCTATATACTCTATATGAGCAACACATACTACATGTACATTCTTTTATTTATTTAACATTTTATTTATTTAATAACTCATCTGGACAATTAAAAAAAAGTGAATTAATCTACATTTTTGAAAACCACAAACATTAGAGAAAGATTTAGAGTTAAAGCTGAATTCAACAACATGCAGGTATTACATCTTTTTTAAAAAAATTCAGTCACTCTACTTGCCTCATTCTGGTATCTATGGTATACACCAATCAGGCATAACATTATGATAACCTGCCTAAAATCATGTTGGTCCCCCTTTTGCTGCTATAGCCCTGACCTGTCATGGCATGGACTCCACCGGTTCACCACTGTTCCTTCCTTGGACCACTTTTGATAGACACTGACCACTGCAGACCGGGAACACCTCACAAGAGCTGCAGTTTGGAGATGCTCTCACCCAGTCATCAAGCTATCACAATCTGGCCCTTGTCAAACTAACTCAAATCCTTACACTTGCCCATTTTCCTGCTTCTAACAAACCAACTTTGAGGACAAACTGTTCACTTGTTGCCTAATATATCGCACCCATTAACAACTGCCATGATAAAGAGACATTCACTTTTTTCATTTCACCTGTCAGTGATCTAATGTAATGCCTGATCAGTGTATATTCATCTGAAAAGCAAGTGTTTGTCGTGGCAATTATTGATCAGAGTTAAGTACCCAGTGTTGAGGACTAACGCATGCTCACTGAAGATCAATGACTGGCATTTGCCTCACATTCATTTTACTATAGAGAAACCAACTACAGTCCAACAGACAAACCGGTCCAAGAATTCAGTTTTACCATCACATGTTTACAGTGTCTACAATTTGACAATGATTTAGGAATGTATAGAGAGAAATCTAAATTAACAAAATCAATATCTACAATATAACCTTAATGGGTGATGTAATTGTGACTTCACGATGACATGTTGACATCTAAGTGAAGCTTTGAGTGGTTAGTAAATTTAAAAAGTTTACAACGTTTATCACATTTATATTGTATTGTTTTCTTTTAACTTTGAGTGTGAAAGCAGTGAGACACTCATCTTTTTTGTTATACAACTGTATAGCCAGTGCAGACCAAATTGCACATACTGTGTCCAAACCCACAGACTCACTGAATAGACAGACTTGTGGGACATAAGTCAAAGGAGAAAGAGACTGAGATAATTAGTGTCTACTTTCAGGTCAGAATGTCACAGAAAGCTCTCATCAAGAGTAGCCTGGCAAAAAGACACAAGATGAAGTCATATACTGTCTTTGTTAGGTGTGAAACTCCTACAGTGGCGCTGTGCACTATATATACTTCGTATAATGTACTATACACAAATATACAGAGGTCAAAAAAAAAATTAAGGGAACAGTTAAGTTACACATCAGATCTTGATGAATGCAGCATTCAAGTGAAAAAATGTAGTGAAATTTGTTGAAAACAAAATTATGTAACAAAGAGATTCAAAATCACACCAAAAATCTGAGTTCAAAAATGTAATCATCTGCTGATTCAACTTGCACCATAGTGTGTATCCCTACCTAACAACAGTCAGGGTACCTCTGCCTGGCTAGCACATGGAGGGTTGTCCAAGAATCCAAGAATATGCCTTTACACACCATCACTGACCCACTGCCAAACCAGTCATGCTGGATGATTTTTTAGGCAGCTTAGCGTTCATCACGGAATCTCCAGACTTTTTCACGTCTGTCACATATACTCAGTGTGAACCTGCTTTCATGTGTGAAAACAACGGGGTACCAGTAGGGGACCTGCCAGTTCTAGTGTTCTGGGTGAATGCCAATCAAGCTACGTGGTGCTGGGCTGTGGACAGCGGTCCTACTAAAAGACCTCAGGCCCTCATGCCACTTTCATTGGGACAGTTTGGTCAGAAATATGCACATGGATGTAATTTTGTAGAGTTCTGGCAGTGCTCCTCCTGTTCCTCACTGTACAAAGGAGGAGGTCATGCCACTAAGTTGATGACATTCTACAGCTTGTGTAACAGCTCATCTCCTGGTATCCCTGCCACACTTGAGACTGTGCTGAGAGACACAAGAAATCTTGCGACAGCACATATAGCCATACTGGCTGTCACAAGAAGCAGTCACCCAAAGAGGGGTTTTTTTCCCTAAATGTGGTAATGAATCATGACTCCATGAACTGTAGGTTGAGAATATGACTGGGTTGCAGAAGGGGCAACATACCTAACGACATCAGTCACATAGCCTTTTTTCATTCATTTAAGCAATTCTTCAAAGTATAAAATGCTGGTTTAATTGCATGAGTAAAATTACAAACACAGTAACTCCTGGTAATCTCCGCAGGAAACTGATCATCATTATCTTTTACTCTAAATCAATATTGTAAATAGTCAGTAAGAGAGCACAATGAACAATGCCATTACCTGTTCTTTATAGTCTTTGCTGAATTTTTTCAAATGTTATTTTTGAAAATGTAAAATGTTTTTCAGGTCCAAGTTTAAGAGGTGTTCAGACAATCAACCTCTGGTTTAGTTGCTCACATTAACCTCTCTTTTTCTCTCTCACACCATGTGCATATCTACTGTATACAATTAACATGGATCAGTAGTGATGTATACAGATTCATTTTACTATAATTGTGAAGTTCAGAGTCCAAATATTTGGCCAAATTATATTCTACCACCTTGGAAATATTGCTTCATAAAACTTTCATGCCCATAAAGCCCCTTTGAACTGAATTGAACTGAGCAGTGTTTGCAAGACTCCACTCCTGCAGTCATTTTATGTTGGTGCACGTTACTCAGCAGGATTTCCCAGCGAGTCTCAGCTCTCTTTATATACAGAATACTTTTTCTCTCATTATATTCAGCAAACACTGTGATCCACTATTAACTTTTTTCTTTGTAGTATCTCATACATGTGTACTAACCATTTTGGTTGGATCAGTAAGATTATGTAAATAAGGTGCAGCAAATCTATTATTACCAGTAAATTATGAGTGCCATCTACGGTCTGTAGCAAAACACTGCAGTTCACCGAGCTGCATGATGCAGCTGTTGCTGTGCATGTATGAAGCATGATATAATTAACAGCGTGGATGGCACTGTTTTCAAATAGTAAGCCTGTGTGCGCATGCATGTGTTTAATCATGGCAAAATGTAGTCCTAGAGACACCTATTGCAGCAGGAACTACCAAAAAGTTAGGTTTGGCAGATCTTAAATATTGGTCTGTGGGCAGATATTTTCCAAGCAGAAAGCACTGCAAACATGCAAGAAATGGTGATACTGAAATGTGTGTGGTTGAGATCAAAATAAAGGTCAGGTTCAAAGAGAGATGTGGTTTGACCCATGAATACTGAGTAAAGGGCACTGAAATTATGGTGTCAAAGGGGGCCAAGGCCTTTTTTTCCATAAAAACACAGTCTCACTGTCTTTACTACATTGGATGTATCATCGGCTGTATACAGATAAGGTAATTTTTTTTATACACTTAGAGTGGGGTCATTAGGATTATTCCATGTCACTCCACACATAGGATTTTGGGGGGCAGGATGATAATTCAGAGTCAGGTGGGCGGGGCGGCGGAGGTAGCCACACTCACCCCCTCATTGTCATCTGCCCCTCAATTTTAATAGCACCGTAGTTTCAACACCATTATACACACACCTACATACACACACACCACTCACACACAAACAACATGCATAGACACAACATAGGTCGGGGGCTGGTGGGGGGA
>VUQH01031476.1:0-14325 GCA_015106775.1 Etroplus canarensis
GAGTACATCAGAGGGACAGCTCATGTTGAGAAGTTTGGAGACAAAGTGAGAGAGGCAAGGATGAGATGGTTTGGACATGTTCAGAGGAGGGATAGTGGCTATATTGGACAAAGGATGTTGAAGATGGAGCTGCCAGGCAGGAGGAGAAGAGGAAGACCAGAGAGAAGATTCATGGATGTAGTGAAGGAGGACATGCAGAGGGTTGGTGTGAGGGAAGAGGATGCAAGGGATAGGATGAGATGGAGGCAGATGATCCGCTGTGGCGACCCCTAACGGGAACAGCCGAAAGAAGAAGAAGAAGAAGAAGAAGAAGAAGAAGAAGAAGCTGATGTTTGAAATTATTTAATTTCATTTTTCATGTATGTGTTTAACAGTGACAGTGCATATTAATGGACATCAGTATGCCAGATTTTAGCAGACCTGATAATTTACATCCATAGTCCCTGGTTTTCCATTAGCACCGGTGGAAAGTACATTATCTAAGTACTATATCCAAATACAGTTTTGAGAAACTTTGCTATACTTCATAGTTTCATTTTAGACTATTTTCCACTTCTACCTCACCATATTACAGAGGGAAAATAAATCTTTTAAGGCTACACTTTTACTTAACCCAATTTCAGCCAAGCATTATCTATCAGAGAGATGGCCTCACACATGACTCTTGAATGTTTTCGTATACAGAGGAGTTCATGGTCAACTCATGACTACAAGGTGCCAAGGTCCTGTGACTACAAAACAAGCCCAAATCATTAACCCTCCACCACTGTGCTTGACAGGTGGTATGTGGTGTTTGTGCTGATATGCTGTGTTTGGTTTTGACCCAATGTGGTGCTGTGTATTATGGTCAAACATCTCCAGTTTGACCTTGTCTGTCCAAAGGACATAGAAGTCTTGTGGTTTGTTCGGATGCAGCTTTTCAAACCTAAGCCATGCTGTAATGTTCTTTTAAGAGAGAAGAGGCTTTCTCCTAGCAACCCTTCCAAACAAGCCCTCCTTGTTCAGTCTTTTTCTAACTGTACTTTCGTGAACTTTAAAATGTAACATACTAAGTGACACCTGTAGAAGTTTTTTTGCAGTTTCTCTGTTTATTGCTCTGTTTGATGTTGGGCTGAATTTTCTGGGGCGTCCATTCATGGGAAGCCAAAACGTCTGTTTTTATAGAGATGGTCATAGAAATCAAGTGCATTTGATCAGCAGTACCTGCCAGCTACTTGCCCTCTTATACCTATGGAAAAAATAAAGGTTAACTTAATTTTTTACAGGATCGCACAGAGTAATGTTAAAGTTTGGTTTTTCATAGGACTGCATCTCAGTCAGAAACAAATCTTACTGTGAAACCACTACTTTAATAAGCTGAATATGGATATGCAGGACTTGAACTTAAAATAAAGTATTTCTACAAGTAATACTTGTGATGTAATTGGGCAACAGTACAGGCTATTAGAACGTTTTGCAGACTAAGACCTAAGTTGATCAAATATATTTTAATTTCCACAGGAAGAATTTCACTGTTTTGTTATATACCACTGCAGCTTTACAAATTATTAATGTTTAGTTGCCTGAATGTTTATTAAGATTAACTTAAAAAGTCAAAACTACTACATCCTGTACTGCTTGTTATGATGGAAGAGCAGAGCACAAAGCTATAATTGTATTAACTGTAAAAGTCTTTCCTCTTCTGTAACAGAATGTTTTGAAATGTGATTTGCGGATACATTACACTCTTTTCTGTATTTTTAGAAACACAATAAACAAGTACAATTTATTCAAAGGTACAATCTTCACACTCAAATACACTCAGATCTAAAGAGCCATGCCATCTGGGGCAATAAAGTCTGAGTGCAAACAAACTCAACTGACACAATGAAACAAACACACACACATACACAGTATATGTATGTTGTGTGTGTATACCTAATATAAGCCCCATCTGGTTAGCTGCAAAGCTGGATCATGTTTCTCACAACAGAATCAAAGTGAGGAGCTCGGAGTTCTCTTTGGCTTTAGCCACTCATCTATAAAGAATTACATTCCACTAAAAATACTAAAGCCATAAGAGTGAGTTTTTTCACCCTGCTTAAAAGCTTTCAGCCAACAAACATGATGTTATCTTCTCTGACCCTTACTTGCTGAGAATTGTTTAGCAACACAGAATTTTCCAATAAATCAGTGATATTTACAACTGAATGGTAATAAATGCTGGAGTTAAACCAGCACTGCAACATGAGAACAAACAACATTTTTACAGCACATTCAGATGGAGATAGGCCTAGATACAGTGCATTAATGCAATTTTAAGAGGGACGTTGATGTAAAGAAAAAAAAGAAAAGGGCTACTGATTCAACTGAAAGGGGAATTCACTGAGCAGATATAGTGACTAACTGAAAACATACACGCACTTAAATAAAAACTAAATGTGACGCCTTTTGACTGCAAAACACAATATCTCCCAGAGTAGGGCCAACACTTTTGTGGGATAACACAGATCAGATCCATGCATTAAGAGCAGGAAAAAGAACATAAAATCTGGGGAAAGTCCAGATCTACAGTGCCTTGTGAAAGTATTCATACCCATTGAAACCATGACTCATTTTCCTCCCACTTCACAATTATGCACTATTTTGTGTTGGTCTATCACACAGAATCCCAATAAAATACATTTATGTTTGTGATTATAATGTGTCAAAATGTGGAAAAGTTCAAGCGTATGAATACACCGTATTTCTGGATTATCTCTATGTTTTGATGTGGACGTGGGCTTTGTTCACTACTTAGTGGGTATAAAAAAAGACACTGAAATGATATTTGCTTCATATATGTAAAACTTTTTGCCAATTTTAACATATTTGTCCTTGTAAGCTCCAGAAGTACCATTCATATTGGAGCCAGAGAGCTTAAATTAAATAGCAACCTATTACTCCTCTGGGGGTATTTACCTGCCTTATTTGTTTGGTGAAGCTTCTCAGAATTTGTAATGAGTTATTGCAAAAATATTGCAAACTGGTACAGCAGATGTGGTGGTGGCACAACCAGGTCAAAACCATAATATCTCCCAACTTCTGTCTGGAAGATAAAATAAGCAAATATAGCATGTTGGAATCTGTGCGATATAAATTACATTATTATTATTATTAAAGAGGACTTCATTTTTTACTGTGTCCTTCATTTTTCAATTGATCTGGTGTATTGCATGCTTTTTTTCTGTACTTTTTGTTTTTAGAAACTGCCTTTCTTCTTTTTAAAGTACATTTTTGGGAGTGAGAGAAAAATAGAAAATGTATGAGAGAAAATAGGGAAATGCCATTTTTCAAAACACTTTACATTTACAAAGGATTCAACACAATGGCTTCATGCTCACTCTGTAGAATAGTCAGAGTTTAACTTTGTGTGCTTGCACATCATAGCTATGTATTAAACTTTTTAAAAAATTTGTCCTGATCAAGTAAATTTCATAGCAGAGCATCAGTGATGTTTGGAAGTGAGAAATTTCAAAGTGAAATCTGATTATCCTGGTCACTCTTTTAGTGTCTTTTGAGGTGCACTTGTGGTTCAGTTTTTTTGCTGTCACTGGACTGTTAATGATTTATCCCAAACAATTTTTTCAGCAAAGCGAGCTAGGACCAAAATACACATATTTGGTAGAAGGCACAATATGCTTGTTCAGTATGCTGAAGAAAGCTCAAGTTACTGTAGATCACTGAAGAACTCAGCTGATCTTTTTTGATACTGTTATGACTTAATGACAGACAAAAATACTTCACTATGACCAAGCGTATCCAAACCTTTGACCAGTAGTCTACATACTATATTGCCTAACTTTTGGTGAATTTACAGACAGCAATTAAGTTCAAAATTAGTGCTTTAAGATAATTTTATCTGGACATCATGTTCAGGCTTCACTCTGGTTACTAAATAGTCATTTTCTTCTGTTCTAAACATGCAGCTGACTGATAAAACCCTCAAAAAGCTGGGGGAGTAAAATGTAGGATTAATAAGCCACAGTGACTTGTGCTGAAGACAGCAGTGGCTGTTTCTTGCTTTGGATTTGCAAAAATCCTGCTGAGCAACTTTTTCACAGATCTGGCAGCTTGTTTTCAATGACATCATCCATCAAGAGAGGATCATGTCTAAGGATTATGGAAAAGAGCCACTAGGTGGAGCATGTTGACTGCAAGTCACAGTTTGAAAACTTGTCTCAGCTTCTGCTAGTTTACTAACCAATATGGATGCAGGCTGCTCAGAAAAAATACTGCTGTTATGCACCACTGTTTTCATACCAATTAATGCAAAAGGTTACAGTAATTGTTTTCTAGTGTTTCTTATCTTCATTCTGAGAAAATAAACTATTACATATCTAACAAACATTAGAAGAAGATTAATGAGGGTGTGTGTTTGTGGGAAACAAAGATCAAAACAACAGTGAGCATGCATGGACATGCAGTCGAGGGATGAGCAAGAGAAGGATTTTTTGGTAGCAGTAAATAAAAGAAGAGGCCTTTGTTTGTCTCTCTCTTGAATCTTTACCTCTTCTTATTGACACTTGGCATTATCTTGTAAGTTGGGGTTGTCTTGGCAGTCTAAACCCTGACTATCTAAATCTGCCATCAATTTATGATGAGTCAGATGATTCAGGAAAGCATCAATTTTAAGGGGTCTGGAATTTTTATGGAAAGAACACTTCAAAGTACTGACTTCATAGTTATTTCCTCTGTCCAGGATAACATTGCTGCTACTCAGTACCCATTGTGACCCAGGACTTGTGATGAATATTTGAAACAGATAAGCCTAGCAGCACAGGGGGCGGTGAGTACACACAGCGTTGAACCACTTTATTAAAATACTACAAATTCACTCACTTTACTTTTCGATATTTAAATAACACTCACCTACAAGTACTGACAGTTTCATAGAAAACCAGTGCCATTTAGCTAATCCCCACACATCCATTACCCATTCAGATAATTGCTCTAATAGGTCACTTGCCATTCAGGGATTTTATACAGCTTATCAGTAATGTCACAACGAGGGTGACGTCATACCATACCAGGATCTGTCCTTTCCCCATGATGCGGTCTGTACTCTCTCCATCCTCTTTGTTCTGCTTGGTCTTGTTGTAACTCTTCTCATAGCAGAGCAGCCGCAGGGTCTGAGAGCCCTCCAGCTCGATCTCAAACTCCTTCAGCAAACAAAGAAAAACACAAAAACAGTGAAGGGGAGTTTATCCTGCACAAAAACGATGGGGAAAATACCCGAAATCAAGAGACAAAGAACATGCAAAACAGGCATGATACGCTCAGAAACACTAGTATATTATTGCTTTTTAATTAATATATCCCACTGCAACTCACAGCTGACCATCGCTTCCTGTAATTATGTAAGAGATCATGCCACATATGTCTTCTACATATTTTTGAGGACCACACTATGTTGGTTCACTCAGCGTTTGGCCATATGTGAGTCATCACCTGCAGCTCTTCATTAGTTAATGTTATTTCCACTTTACTGAGCAAAATCCTCAAAGAGTCATTGGGTACACTTTGGAAAATAATATACCACACATGAATTGATCCTATGATTATGTCTCAAAGCTCTTCTTTAGTCATACAGCTCTCTCATTACTGCATCCATGTTTGTCAGCTTGCATGCATATACAGAATATGTATATGCTCGCAGGGGGTCCAGATGCTCTGAGTGCTTTAGACATCGTTTCACTACTCAGAATTCGACACCAAACTGATTAAAAGATCAGATGTGAGATATCTGACTTGCAGCTTGAACTGTGCTAAGGTGAAAATGTGTTAAATAATGTCTTCCTGAGTTGAAGTAAACATACTGATGTGATTCTTCAGTGCTGAATTTCTTTGACAAATCGGTGCAAATTAGGATTGAACAGAGGCATTAGCTGCTATATGTGATTGGTAATTTCTTTACAGTGTCAAATTTTCTAACACAGAAAACTATGACTCCTTAATTAAAACTAGCTTTGGAGGTACAGTCCTTGTATGCAGTTGTATGAAAAACTAGGTACACACCATGATTCAATAGATTGTACAACCATCTTTAGCAGCAATAACTTGAAGTAGTGGTTTATTGTATGACTTTATCAGTCTCTCACATCATTGTGGGTAACTTCTGGCAGACCCATTTTTACAGTGTTGCTAAAAAAAGAGTTTAAATCTTTGCTTCAGTTCATTGAGGTTTGGGGGCATTCATTTATGCACAACTCTCATATGTCTATACGTTGAGTTGCATGTTCATATCTTTACCTCATTCCATTTGGGTTCAGTCGTGTATCGATAAACTCTCGTCTTGGCTTTATTTGAAAAGAACCCAAAGGAGTCCACCTCCAATGTGCAGTAGAGATCTGGCAGAGAGAAGATTGAAAATTACCTTTATCTGGCAAATGAAAGCTTCTTTGTAAAGTATTACATTAGCAAAAAAAATGGGGTGAGTGTTTGAAGTTCTCCTCTGAAAATAAATCTAATCAAATTTTCTACAAAATAGCCTGTGACATTTGATTACAGTGGGCCAAATTACATAATTAAAGTTAAAAGCTTAACCTAAAATAACACTATTTCTACTGTTTATAGTCACATGAAAACTGAATTTAATTAAACTTTTTTCTGATTTTCTGTTTGCTGCTGAAAGGTGACTCACTCAAGCTCTGTTTGAGGCCGGAGGCAGAGTGGACGATTACATTCAGGAACCCGTAGAGACCGGGGGATTCATCCTCTGGCAAAACAGTCAGTAAGCAGACAGTAATAAAAATTGAGGAGGGGTTAGAAAAGCATGGTGATCTCTGTTTGTTTTGGAAAAGAATGAGACAAGGAAGGAAGAGATAAAACAGAAGTGGTATGGTTTTAAACCAACACGTTAAACACAATGTCTCCTTTTTACCCCATTTTAGCCACAATTATTAATCATTATTATTCCATTCCAGGGAAAGTGTGGGGGATTTTATGGTTTACAATAAAAGCACAGGAAAAAAATGAAACTACATCCAAGCCTATACACAGAGCTTCATTTGCCTCATAGTGTCATATTGCAGAATTTCTACTCCATCATCCAAAAACACTTAAAAATATCTGTAACTTTAGCAAACTTAAAAATCAGTATGTAAAAGAAAACTATTTTGTAAAAAATAAACTTGCAATCTACCTTCTTTATTAATACTAAGTGGAATGTGATGGACAGTTTGCAGTTTTATACAAGAGTTCGTCAACATCTGCAGCTCCATGGAAGTCAGGGGAGAAGTTTTAAAACCTTGAGGGAAGAGGAAATAAAACACAATATTTTTTACTGAAATATAAAGATACTGCTTTCTTGTCCTAAATAGAATGATAGTATTTAATGTCCAAATTTTGAATCTCCAGCATCAGATCACTGGGTTGTTTCAAACAGGATATGCTTGGCAGGACTTTTCTGGATTGCATACATTTCTTCTGCTGCTCCTTGATTATCTCCTTCCACTCTGCACGTTCATAATCAGATGAAATCAGGAAACTGTAGCTCTGGAAAACAAATACCCAAAAAGTGTTTGAGAAAAAACCCAGAAATTTTAAAGAACATAGACATACGAATGACAAATTAAAGAAAAATCATCCATAACATATTTAAGTAATTTATTGGGTCACCGCTTGTCACAAAAACACTGTCAATGCCCTTTGTTATCCTACAAGCTTCCTCGAGGTAGGGAACCCTATTGTAGTAAAGGATAGTCCATCAGTTTGTGTTTCGATGATGGTGGTAGAGAGTGCTACGTAATATTCATGTTCATAATATCTCCAGTTGTGTTGAGATTTGGTGACTGCAAAAGCCACAGCATGTGATTCACATCAATTTCAATTTAAAACCATTTAGGGACCCCTTGTGCTTTATGACTCAGCTCACGCCTTCCTGGATGAGATGTCACTTGCATCAGGATAGAAATGTTTCCTCATCAGATTAAGGTACTTATATTTTGTAGTGACCTTTGACTATAGTAAGAGGACAAGTGGATCTAAACCATACTGCCAAATTGCGGACCCACAGCATAACAAAACCATGATCCCTCCCCTCACTGCAGAGGTCAAAGCTCAGATTATTTTATTTGTTCATCCTCTGTATATTAAATATTATTCATACTCAAGTCTCGTTTCCTCTTTCTATGTACTGATGTTCATGTGTAAGCATGTAAAGCTGACAGGAATTGCTACATTCTCATTTAAGAAAGTATGAAGAAAATTAACAAGAATTCAAAATGATGAGAACAGATGAAATTTGTAGAAGTAGAGTGTAAATGCAGCAGTTAGAGGAGGATGATGGTGAATAACCGTCGATTAAAATGAAAAACAGAGAGCATCAGCACCTTGCCATTCTTGTTGTAGAATCTGAGGGGTATGCTTGGGGATGTTAACAGGAGCAGAGACTCCTGTTCAGACAGCTTCTTCCTGAGACGATCAATGACTTTTGAACCCTTGTTGGCTCTCTGGAATCACAAATTTGACACTATTTTACACACTTCTTGTATGAGTGTGTAAAACTTAAGCATAATTATGGGAAAACTTACAAATGGTAAGATATTTAGTTTCAGTTTAATTACATGATAATGCTACACTGCAACTATGTAGTTTATATCCAGTAAATAATAAACAGAAATAAAAAAACTCTTCAGTTTCTAAACAAAGTTTAGCCAAAATTACTGCAGGCATTCAGCTACAAGAAACATCTACCTCTGAATATCTGGATCAGAGTATATCTACGATACCTTCTCTCTCTGCATCTCACTGCGAAGGTGTGAAATCTTGACCTTCATGGCGTCCAGCTCTTCATCTGGGACTTGAGGAATGGTAAGTGGCTCAGTCTCCTCGGGGCCTTGGAAAGTCAGCTCGCTCAGGGGAATGTACCACTTACTGTCGTACTGTTGGTTTTTACTGCAGCAGGAAGAGGACAGGAAATTTAAAGGAGATTGATGTTGGAGGAAAGTAAGAACAGAGAAACATAAAGGAGGAAGAGTCAGGGAGAAAAGGATACAGCGGAAATGAAAGAAAATTAGAAGGCATACAATGTTAGACAGCAATTCTTGCCTGTCATCTGATGACACAAAAAGTAAAAGCCAACAATATATATTTTAAAAATAAAAAATTAGGAGGGCCTTCAGGAAAATCTCGTGGTGCACAATAAGTTTTTGCAAGAAAGAAAGAAATTACAGTAGCATTCTCCTGGAGATGGTCTTATTTAAGAGTAGGGGTGCAACGACTCATCGAGTCCTGCTGAATGTACCTTCAGCTGCTCCCTTTTATTCTCCCCAAGGGGTTGCCACAGCAGATTAATCCACATTGGTAATTTAACAGAGGTTTTATGCCAGATGCCCTTCCTGACACAAGGTTCCATGGTGAGAGGGGCTTATTTTAGCAGGGAACCTTAGGCAGATGTGTAAACCACTACTCTATGGGGGACACTGCAACGACTCACTGAGTAACTCAAAAACTCCGAACCATGGGCTCATCTTGCGCCGCTGAGCTACAAGCTCTTTGGTGTTAAGCTCGTAAACATACTCAAAAGGCACACACTGATTAATTAATAAAAATGATCAGCACTACCCAGTTGTGTCACAGCTCCTTAGAAACCCTTTTCCTGTGGGCTGGAAATGTATTTGGCCAGCCACTCCACTGGAACAAGCACAAAACACTGTGGAAAAGGAAAATGTATAGGTAAAATATTGCCTTTATGTCTGAACATACTTTGGACTGAGTTTTAATGTGAGATGCAATCCAAACGGTTTACATGTGCTACCAGGATGGAAAGATGTAATGATATACTGAGTCTTAACGTTAAACAGGTACTTGAATAATTAGTGAGAAGACCGTGATGTGCTGATGTGTTTATGTTTTATGAAGCTCAGATCTCAGATCATGCATATCATTCTAAAATGGATATTAACTGACAGAATAAAAATTTAATTTCTACATTATTACTTTTAAACTGACTGTTAGTAATGCTGGTAATGTGCTGGATGTATTTTAGTGTATTTCACTGTAGTTATGTCACTATCTATGGTGTCCCCATAGTGCAGTGGTTTACACGTTCACCTGACAAGTGAAAGGTCCCTGGTTCAATTCCAGGTGGGGACACAAGCCCCTCCCACCATGGAGGGTTGTGTCAGGAAGGGCATCTGGCGTAAAACCTCTGCTAAATTACCAATATGGATTAATTTGCTGTGATGCTTGGGGAGAACACAAGGGAGCAGCTGAAGGTACTTTTTTTATGTCACTATCTATGTGAGGATGACAAAAAGGGGCAGCTACTTCTTACCCTCCAATATGTTTCTTCAACTTGGCGCAGAGCAGCAGATCAGAGAAAAGGAAGACATGCCGTAGTTTCCTGGCTCCCTCTACCAATTCCACCATGAAACTGTCTTTCAGCAGTTGGCGGTTCTATGGAAGCAAAAGACAGTGGTGGGTTAGTGACACAAAAGAATTTAATGTCAACAAAACAGCTGGCAAACAACTGTAGAAGTCAAATCCATTTTGGAGAAACGTGCATTAAACTGAATCCAAATTTGTTGGTAGTCTGCATAATACTGAAGGGGGTGGGGGCATCTTCATGTAATGTAACGTAAGTGCTGAGCCCATTTTAAGAGTCACCGTAACAGATGCGTTAAATTTGGTGGAAAGGTCACAGTTAGAGTGCAGAGCCTTTTTATTGGAGCTGCATCTAAAATCATTATCCCTTATTCCTTCTCCAAATTCCTACCTCTCTTCCACTAGTGTATGAAAGAGAGGACAAGAAGCAAATTAAGGTATGGCAAAGGGAAGGGAATGAAGAGTTCAGCTTTACTGCGTCAAAAATGATTACCACCTGATGAGTTTATTGTGTGCAACCTACAAATTTTCACTGAATCACCAAAATCAACATCACTGAATACCAAAATCATTACTCAAAACTGTTTATGACTAGCATTAAAGTCCATTTATTAAACTGAAAAATTCTTCTTAAATTGTGTATATGGCATCACCATCGACCACAGAGAAACTGATGAGTAACAGAAGAAAAGAAAGTGATAATCGGAGCTCTGGTCGCTGATGTCAGACTATGTAATGAGATGTGTAATATCACCGTTGGCCGAAAGGGGGCAGTGATGACATTTGCTAAAGATGTAAATAGTTTAGAAGAAGGAGCATAAAACACAACAGGGAGCAAAGGAAGATCAAGCCACAGCTCAGTAATAAATAGCCTGCTTTTACATGCTCATAACCTTGGTTTTATTTGTGGTATGGGGTTAGTCCTGAGAGCTTTACTGTGAAAAGGAGATAACACAAATCTTAAAAGAATACAGGGGATACTCTTTCACTTTTTGCATTGTTTTATGGAGCTTTATTTTGATTAATTATCAGACAATTTGAGTTAACTGCAAACACATTAGGCAAATTTCTGCATAGCAACTTATACAATAAATCAGCACTGTAAGCTTATAAATTCAACCTTGTATAGTCCATCTACCCATGCTCTCCAACCCAAAATATCTGAAGGTTTAATGCTCATTTTACACTATAACCAAAGTGTATTTTTCTGCATGGGGCATCTTGGCTTCATATAATGACCACAGATACCCTTCCCACCTACTTCCACGGTGTTCCAGGGTCCACACTAGCACCTCACCTCCAAAATGCTGTCAATCCTACAACTCCTCTTGCAAGAAAGCCATGAAAGATGACATCACACTTGTCCAGAACCAACCACATACCCCATCTCTTTCTTTCTTTCCCTTTTCTTCTTTCCCCACTCCATCACAAACACACAGTTAATGTCACTGCCTGAAAACACTGGAGATGATGCTAATGAAAGAGAAGTTTATGGGCTTACAAAACCTGATTAGACATCTGCTAACAAGGTGGAGAATCATACTGCATCACTCAGTGTTTATGCCTAAGAGGGAAAAGGGAGGATGACCAAGACAGAAAATGAGACATACTAAAAAATAAAGTGTCAGTGAGGGGGTAAAATAGTCTCTCGAGTCTAAGAAAAGGAAAGAAAAGAAGCAGCCAGAGACAGACAACAAGCTCTCCCTGGAACAGATGTCATACTGCAGTTTCTTTCTGTAGATAGATGGTGAACCATGTGATGTGTCACCCAAAGCAAACCAACTGCAGTGATCTGTTGTTGAGGCCTTATTCACAGCCCACAGCAGATTATGATCATGTTCTGATCCCTGAAATAACGATATAATAGAAAACTGTTTCCCACCGAAGGATGTAATTATTCACCACAAGCTACACAATGAGGACTGTGATGATGACTAAGGCCTGTAATAGATAACTTCCGGATGAACTGCTTTCTGTCTGTCTGGCAGTCCTCTCTAGTGGCACTGTCATCTACATCTGTCATTTCACCCACAACAAGACAATAAGATTCCCAAAAGAAGACATGTTTAACTCATTCCATCTCCTTCCCTTCTGTCCAGGTATATTTGGCTAATCAAGTTTGTGCTGAAATATGATGTGTATGGAGTCTCTGATGAGTACAAACACATCTCTCAGACTCCATGCGTTCGTATGGGGATTTGGATCCTCTGAAGTCACTCCACATGTAACCGTCATGTCAGTTTATTTTTAGTGTACTGCACGTTACTCTGAATTAGACATCAGGCTCACTGCTGCTTTTAAACTGAAGGTGCTCATAAAGTGAACTAATAAATGCATATAAAGAGCACCAGTGCATCACCAGCATACAGCATACAATTATCTGGTCTTTACATGATGGTTAAGCGAGCATGCTTTCACCAGGCTTTCAAAAGACATTTAATTCAACATTCAAAATCAGGATTTATTTAATCATAATTATGCAGCACAAGGCTGTATGAAAAAACTGTAGATGTGGCGTCTTTGTGCTACTAAAAATAAACACATCTGACGTCTGTGAGTTTTGCTATGGAGCTTCTTTGCTCTGCCAGCTGTCTACGCACAAGTAACATTTTCTTAATACTAATCTTAAGACAAATGTGGCTCACTTTCTTTCTTGTAATAGCTGGGCAGAACATCAACAGCGTAACTGGGGAAGGAGAGCATGCTGACGGCAGAGAATGCAGATTAAATACTGACCAGCTCCTGAAGGAGCTTCGCTGACAGCATGTGTGCAAGTACTGGCATGAGTTTACAAAGGCTTCGTGTTTATATTTAGAATACACAGTTTAAGGGGCATGCTCATGTGTGTGTGTGTGTGTGTGTGTGTGTGTGTATGTATGTATGTTGTGTTTTTTTTATCTTGTGAAAACAATGAGGACAAATTTGTGTAATAACAGGGAGAAATAGAAGTGTGTACATGATTGTGTACATTGTGTACATTTAGTAACACTTACATCAGGAGCATTTCTTTCCCAATAGTAAACAAAACAGAGCGAGGACAGGAGAGATATCATTTGCATTTTAATTAAGCAACCTCTGTTTTTCCGCTCTCTCATGTGGCCTTCTGGGGGGCACCTGTTTTGTGCTGTTCCTGCATTCCTCCAGTGACTAAAACACAGGGTACCTCCAAGTCATATCACAGACGAGCACTATGAATTATTTCCTATTGCTTTTGCACCTTCTAATCACCTCATAAAAACAGAATAAAGGGAAAATTTTACTGACTTCTTAAATGGACTTAAATTTATACATACATCATTTTACATGGGTTCTCCATATTCTGCAATCACTCAGATCAACACTGTGACGATGCATATAGTGTTTGAACAGCTGCTCTGAGCCCTGTGTGCAGCCAAAAAATTTTTCAGAACAGAATTAAAAAAAAGATGGGTCAAATTAAGACTAAACAATTATGTACATAATGTATGTGTGAATACAGAGCCTACTACAAGTAATTAGAAAATGTCTTCTTAAAGAAAACAGCCTCATTGGATGCCAAACATCAGCTTCTTGACTTCTCCAGGTTATGATATCATTCTTCTGATGACTGAAGTATCTAAAAATGTTGGAGCTCATTTGGTGAAATGCAGACAAAAAAACCTTTAAGTCTATTAGATGCTTTATGTATAGTGAGATGCAATATAATGAGCCCCATTGATTTCCATGTGCTGCTTTCATGTATCCATGATAAATATTTGATGACTTTTGTGGAGGACTGAACAGTCTGAGATGGAAACATAGGCCTGGAGGGATAGTAGGGCAGGTGTGTATATATGTTCAAAGGCAAACAAGAACAGGAGAAGGAGAAAGCATGTGGATCAGAATGTGTATTTCTGTGTGTGTGTGCGTGTGTGTGTTTTTGAGTGTTTTAGTGTTTGGAAAGGGTGCAGTAATGACCCCCCTGTGAGTGAGGGAGGGGCCTTTTTGCTCGCTCCCTCC
>VUQH01031478.1:0-12180 GCA_015106775.1 Etroplus canarensis
TATTTGGAAGCACAGAGACTGTGGTTTACCTGCATCTGGTTGTTGGATAATTCTGCACCTTGTGATTCATTAAAACTACCTTTTATTCTATGCCTGAGTCTGTCCACTTTTGGGTCTGCACACCACACCGTGACACAGAGCTGTGTGCCTAAGAGGACCATATTGAGGTTATTTCCTCTCTTTGTCAAGATACTGATCCAGTAGTTGATAAAACTGTAACTGAGCGGTTACAGTAGTGTAAAGCCTGAGCTTTGGTTCACAAGGATTACTTGTACATATATTAACCTCATTATTTAAAATTTTGATTTTCATGTTTGATATGAACCATCAAAATGCTCTATACACTAAATGGGCAAAAGTATTGGGTCACCTACACATTACAGCTACAGGAGCTTTTATGATATCCCATTCTAAATCCATAGGCATTAATGTGGAGTTGATCCCTCCTTTGAAGCTATAAGAGATTCCACTGTTCTGGGAAGGTTTTCTATAGGATTCTTGAGTGTATCCATGGGAATTTTTGCCCATTCAACTATAAGCATTAGTGAGGACAGAGACTGATGTTAGCCAAAAGGGCCCAGCTTGCAATCTCCATCCTAGTTTAACCCAAAGGTGTTCAGTGAAGTTGGGGTTGGGCTCAGTTGGCACACTGCAGTCAGGCAGGTAATATTCTCCTGGCATTTGCCAGACCTAACCTTGTCCCTCTGACTGCCAGGGAAAGAAGCATGATTTGTCACTGAACAGAGGACATTTCCACTGCTCCGGAGTCCAGTGTTGGAATTTCTTACACCAGTCCATCTGATGCGTGGCATTGTGCTTGGTGATGCAGCTGCTCAGCCAAGAAACCCCATGCCATGAAGCTCTCAGTGCACAGATTTTGTGCTGATGTTAATGCCAAAAGAGGTTTGGAGCTGCAATGATTAAGAGGTGTGGCAAAAGTGTATATATAACAGAAAAAAAGGATAATAGGGCCCCTTTAGTTACTTTAATCAAGAAAAAAGGGATAAATTGGCAAAGACACTGGCTGTATGTTGATAATCTAATGATCATTTGTAGTAGTAGTACATGAATGCTAAGTACTGTCTAGTTAAGAGTACTGAAACACTGTTAACTGGAAGGGCACACCAAGATCATATCCTCCATGGAGGACAATGCCATATTTTTCAAATTTAATGAAAGTGAACTGGATAAGCACTAAAACTCAGAGGGGTTTTCTTTTGCCTATGAAATCTGGAACTGTACATTTTGCATAAACCTACTGACAAACAGAAATAACAAAACAAACAGCTCACACTTTGGTAGGGGAATACAGTGAGAACTCCAGGAGTCATCGGTTTCCTGACAGTTATGTATATGTTGTCGGTAAATGTTTTGCTTTTCTGAAAACTGATGCAGCGTACTGAAACACAATGAAAATTGTGACCCATGTTGCAGGTGTTTCTGCTGAGTCATTGCCAAGCAAAACTGATGTCAGCCCGTGCTGCCCCATTTCTGCCTGTAGGTTATAGTCAGGGTTACTTACATCAATAGGGGACTTGGAATACTTCAGGATACCATTATCCAGAACAAAAAACCGCTGCAGAGAAAAATAATGCATTGGTTAACTGACCGGAGGCGCAAACACTTAATATTGTAGATTTCATGCAAATACAAAGTCAGCTGTGTTCTGTAATGTTGTGAATTCATACAAATATCCTGTATGTTTGCACAAGACTGAAGAAAGGGTAAAGGGTATGAAGTAACAATACTTTATTAGTAATGAAGTTTGTTAACAGTGAGAGGATGTGTTTGAAAAAAAAAATTTCAGCAAAAATAGCCTTTGTGTATTGCTTTGCCTGTGAAGCTCACCTTGTGCCAGCCTTTCAGGGGCCATTTCCGTTTCTTCAGCATAAACCCCTCGTGTTTATCAGGCCTCTGGACGTTGCTCTGACCAATTTTCAGTCCCTCAATAATTTCCCAGCTGTCTGCCTCCTAGAGAGAAATGAAAATAAGCAGCTGAGTCGCAACTAATCCAAATATTCCAATAAAAGATGCTCCTGTCATGTGACTGCTTTCATGAAGAAAACAACAGGAATGCATGCAAAACTTCTTTATTCTTTTCCCCCCTGTGCCAGACATTTAAAGAAAAACTGCCCAATTCAAATTCCCCCTGCTCTCTCAGCATTTTCACTCCATTAGCTTTCTCCTGACTATGCTCTTTCTGCTCCTAGTGGGTCAGTAAATCAAAGTGACGCCTCTGGAGTAGAGGGACAGCAGGGTCATGCTAGGATAGGTGAGACATTCCCCTGTTGCACAGGTTTTGATGGCAGAAGAGTGTACAACAGTGTAAAAGAAGTATGCTCTCATGCTGCTCCTGACATCATACGTTCACCATCTTTCAATCTTTCAGAAGCTATTTTGTTTAGAAGACATTTCTTCCTTTGATTTTTTTTTTTTTGCTTCCACTCAGCAGGGCTGCCACGTCACAGTCAGTTAGTTGACTATATGGTTGTTAAGGTTCATTCATCTTCTTTCTGCTTATCCAATTCAGGGTCGCGGGGGGTGCTGGAGCCTATCCCAGCTGTCATGAGGCAAAAGGCGGGGTATACCCTGGACAGGTCGCCAGTCTGTCGCAGAGAGTGTTGTTAAGGTTATGGATTAAAATCACTTCCAGTCATTATTTTGTGCTTTTCCTCCCACTATCTCAACTTGTCAGTTTAGCCTACTTAACATCCACCAGATCAACAGTGATTGGGGTTAGGATTAAGTTTTGGTCAGCATTCAACCCATTTTATTCAAATGTAAAATCTTTCAACAGAAAAACTGCAATGCCAAAAAATACGGTCATGTGAAAAAAAGTTTCCACAGTACTCTATGCAGTCATATGAAAAATCAACTACACCCTTTCTGCTTCCATAGAAATTAAGAGGTTAGGTAGCAGCCAGGTGCTGCTAATCAAATCCTCTTGATTACTTGATCATCAGCAAGTACGATTATCTCTATAAAAGTAGTAGTTCTAGCAGTTGGCTGGTCTGGAGCATTCTGTGGATGTCTCGGCAAATTCATCGCAAGGTCAGACTACGCAATGCTCAGAGAAACTGCAAAAGTCCCAAGAGCTACATCTCAGACTCCACAAGCCTCAGTTAGCATGTAAAATGTTAAAGTTCATGACATTAGAAAAGATGTAGAAAAAGACTGGTTGGAAGGGTTGCCTGGTGAAAGTCTCTACTTTTTAAGAACAAGGCAGCACAGCTTAGGTTAAGAATTCTGAAACAAAGTCCTTTGGACAGACGAGACCAAAGTGGAAATATCTAGCCATAATAAACAGGCAAAAATCAACCACAGCATATCACCACAAACATGTCATACTAACTGACAAGCACAGTGGTGGAGAGGTGATGATTTGGACCTATTTTGCAGACATAGGACCTTGGCTCCTTGAAGTCATTGAGTCAACCATGAACTGCTCTGTTTGCCAAAGAATTCTAGAGTCAAAGGTGAGGTCATCTGTCCAACAGCTAAAGCTTGGCTGAAACTGGGTGATGTAACACAACAATGTTTCCAAGAGCACAAACAAATCTAGAACAGAATGACTGAAAAAGAAAAGAATCAAGGTGCTGAAATGATTGGCTGAGTGGCTGGATCTTCAGAGAGTTGTGCATAAACAAATGCCTGCAAACCTTAATGAACTGAGGCAACACTACAAAGAAGAAAATTCCTCCACAATGATGTGAGTGACTGATAAAGTCATACAGAAAATGATTTCGTCAAGTTATTACTCCTAAAGGAGAGTCTACAAGTTACTGGGTTTAACTAGTTGTTCACGTGACTGCACACATCACTGTTAAAACTTTCTTCTTCACATGACTGTGTGAAACTTCACTCAAAATCTAACATCTTCTAGTTTCTATTTAGTTTGACCTAGCTAAAGCAAAAGCCAGCCCTAACCTCAAATGTGGCAAGTGTGACCTATTCAATGTTAAGAAAAGAAGTGAGCATCTATTTGAGTATTTTTTAAGAACAGCTTTTGAGGTGCTATAAAAACATGTCGGTAAATAAATGTTGAGAAGTGTGTGTGTGTGTGTGTGTGTGTGTGTGTGTGTGTATGTATAGAGATTTAACAATTAACCATGTGAGGTGATAATAGTTATTTTCTGATTAAAGAGTGCTTGTCTGATAAGGCTTCAGTTCCTTCAGATAAAGAGTAAACTGGGACTACAACAGGATAATGATGTTTATTTTTAGGTTATGACCCAAGACAAAACTGAGATGTAAAATAAATGAACTGTGTCTGAAACTCAAATTATGAACTGAACATGAGCCTGGAGATTCATTACAAAACTAAAAGTTGGAACAGCTTTGGTTATTTTGCATGAGAGTCTAAATAAGCAAAATCTTTATTTAGCATAATTTGATTAAAAATTCAAATGAGCTTGGGGTTGCTTGCAAAGCCTGGCAGGTCAGTGTCAACAACATCTGAGCAAAAACTCAAACATAGTCCTGATGAAATTAATTACCTTAAAGGCAAAATCCACAACCTAAAATGCACAAGCATTTCTGCCAAATGAGTTAATAGCCGGTGGCTCTTCACTGCACAATGTGATGCTGTAATCTTCAAGACAGCTCTGTGGGTGTGCATGAAGACACCTGACCTTGGTTTGCGGGACATTTAACAAAAGGAGACAACAGCTTGTTTAATCTAATGACCAAGTGAACAGATCTTTCTGGTAATGAGGTCATGTTGCTCTGCTGAGAGCAGTTGCTCCCTTGAGTGGCCCTGTGAAATGGGGAAGTGGAAAAGCTCAACTTCATTAGCAAAATTTACCTCATTGTTCAAAGCAGTCATATCTGAAATGGCACTCCAAACAATTAAATCATTATCATTTGAACAACTGAGGTGCATGGTGTTGCCTTTGAAATTATCAATGCTTCAGTACTTTAGTTAGAATATAAAAACTGTCCTGTACCATACATGATGAGCTCTGAGGCAATAAAAACAGAGAGATGCTTCACACAAACTTCCCTTTTTGTCTGGAGCATTACAGGTTTACAGCTTCAAACTGATAAATCAAAAGCACACTAAATGAAGAACTGCTTGCTGCAAATGTCACAATTTACTGCATTTTTGTGACATAATTTTAAGATTCAAACTAATTATAATAAACAGGCACCAGGTGAATATAGTGGAAGCTTTGGTCTCTGTGCCTTACTGGTTTAAAGGGCTGGGAGATATATTGAATTCATCTGATGAATTCAAGTTTTTCTTTTCTTATTTTGAAGGATGTGAAAAAGCCTGAATGTAAAATGATGATTAGTCCTTCAGGTGCTGTTACTTAAATTCCATTCCCAGTAGTTCTGCAGGTGTAAAACAGTAAGACTGGGATTATTCTTGTTTGCAGACACAGACGGCTACAGACAACATGGACAGTCATTCTTGTCATCCTTCTCTGACGCCCACCTGAAGGACACATGTGTACTAGTTGCATTGTAATAAAGTGGCAGGCACAATGACGTTCACATACAGCCTCATACTCACCATCTAAAGACAGAATTTATGTCAATCTGACCCAAGTGAACCCTAGCATATTATAACATGCCATTAACATAGCCTGTCACCTTTTCCTTGACATCTTGACATTTCATATCTTGGTATCCATTTACATGGATAATTAGGATGTGGAAAACATTTGAAAAATAAGTATGATCCCCCAATTCACACATAGTTTGTTCAGGCAGGCAACAATCCCGGCAGATCAGCTGATCTCAGTGCTAGCCCACATAAGCTTCAACTTATTCCCTTCCACATAACCTGGTGGCAAATCGCATATAGAGGATGCACTATTTAAATCGTGTTATAGTGCCTGCAGTTGTTGCCAACTCACAAGACACTTTGTGACCCAACTCCACCCCAGCTCCCCATCTCTTTTTCATGTTGTGTCTGACTTAATCAAGTTGTCATTGATGCCTGCTCTGTTCAGTATGGGGGTCTTGTTGCTGCTCTCCCTGCCTCTGGCATTCTGTATATGCTCATGGAAGGGCAGAGAGAGTCATACCATCAAACATATATTACTGGAGATGGAAAAAAAAAAACTTTCTTCTGACTATAGCAGTCCTGACGGAAAGACTTTGCAGGAAAATATTGCTCTGTTTATACAACAAAAAAGTACAGAGAAAGTCAGAGAGCATGCTATCTCCAGTCACTTCCTACAGGTAGTGCTTTCTATTGTATTATATATTTTTAAACAAATGATTCAGATTAAAATATTTGCAAGTGTGATTTTTATATGTTAACAAATATTGCAAATATATAGTGTAGACAGTGTCAAATTTTGATTAGAGATCATGTAGAAAAGAAAAAAAATCATTTAAATTGCGAATCATCCCTAAAACTGAAAAATAATAATCAAGATTTACATTTTTCATAATGCTCATACAACTGTACTGTCTTACATGTTACAGTGAGAGAAATTGCTTTGGCAATTTCACCCGAAGAACAGAGCTGAATTAACCCAAAGCAAGTTCCTGCACTTTGCTTACATTTATTGATCTTAGTGCAGAATAATTTCAAGCTAAATGAGCTCTTGGTTACGCATTTAATGAAGAGCCTTGGGACAGAATCAGTAAGAGGCTTATTGCTTTTCCATCTTAGGATTTAAGACAGTTTGTTTTTTGATTCCCAACATTTGATATGGATAACTTTTCATGTCATATCTGTGTAATAACACAATATACTTTCATTATATTTTTCAAAAATTACAGTGAGCACTCAAAAAGCAATCCTGATCATCATTTAAGTCAATATAACAGCCCAGTTGTGTCAGTTTCATAGGCCAAGTCTTCTGGGATCCACCACCTGCAGTGACACTCAGCAGTGTAGCAAAGCAGACCTTTTAATGCTGCAATGAATCAAACTATTACAGTTAAGGTCTCTCTGAGCAGGAGAAAGGATAAACGCTCCTTGGGGACACCTTAGGCTAAATCAGCACTATAAATATCAGCGCAACAGCCCACTTCTGATGGCCACTTTCTCTTACATGTCTGCCTCTTACATTGACACTGTTTACACACTAAGTCTGTCAACTTGTTTAAGGTTCTGCACTGCACAGACCCAACACAACACCTAAAAATACAGTGTATTCAAGTCACAACAAAACATGATGATGATTAATTAATAAAATAACTGATACAATTAAGAAATGGACAACTAAGACCGGACTAATCAAAATACAGCTAAAAAAAATAATAATTTTATTGAACAACACTTGGTCAAACGCTTGGGGAGCCTAGAACATAACTAGTTACAATAATTTCATTTCATTTCATAATAAGTCAATTACTGAATCTTATCTCAAGATAATAAAGTTTGTTTTATTTTAACAGGTTAATTATCTTGTTGTCTCATGAAAATAGTTATTTAACAAGTTCTTCTTCTTCTGATTGCTCCCATCTGGGGCCACCACAGCAGATTTTCTGCCTCCATCTTTCCCTATTCCTTGCATCCTCTTCTATCACACCAACCATATGTATGTAATCCTTCACTACATCCACGAACCTTCTCTGTGGTCTTCCTCTTTTCTTCCAGCCTGGCAGCTCCATCTTCAACTCCTTTGCTTAATATATCCAATGTCCCTCCTATCAACATGTATAAACCATCTCAACCTTGTCTCTCTGACCTTATCTCCAAACTGCTCAACTTTAGCTGTCCCTCTGATGTACTCATTTATAATTCTGTCCATCCTGGTCATGCCCAATGAAAATCTCAGCATCTTTAACTCTACTACCTCCAGCTCCGACTCCTGTTTTTTGTTAGTGCCACTGCCTCAAAACCATACATCTTAGCAGGTCTCTACCATCTTGTAGACCTTCCCTTATACTCTTGCTACCATCACTCTGTCACAAGTCACCTCTGACACTTGCCTGCATTCTTTTCTTCAAATCTCATGTGCACTGTCCGTTGCTTTGGATTACTGACCCCAGTTTTTAAACTCATCCACCTTCACCCCCTCTACTCCTTGCATCTTTACCATTCCACCTGCCTCCCTCTTATTCACACACATATTCTGTCTTGCTTCTACTGACTTTCATTCTTCTTCTCTCCAGTGCATTTATCCACTTCTCTAGGTAAAAAGATAAATAAAAAGATAATTGGATATATCATTTTGAAAAGATAATTATCCCATTATCCTGAGTAAACATCTACAAGAACATTATAATAATAGAGATGCAACAACAGGTAGTTTTACTGATTAGTTCATTACTAGAATATCAGTCTGTGTAACTACTTTGATCACTTTTGAGCAAAACTTTTGTTGAGCGGTTGCTCAATTAATATTCTAAAATGAGGATTTAATGGTTTTCTTTGATATATATATTATTGTTAGCTATCTTCAGGTTATGAACTGTCAGCTGGACAAAACAAGACAGAAACTTGTGGAGGATGTAACTGGTATTTTCATGAACTTCAGACATTTAATTATACATTTTCTTAAATAATTAAGAAACTGATGGTAAACAACAATAATTAATTGCAGCACTAATAAGAAAATGTGTCATATTGAGATAACAAGACATTTAAGTGTTGTTATATGTTTTTTGCTAAAAAAAAATACTTAATGCAATTACAACCATTTTTGGCTTCCACAGATGGTAGAGTGTCACCAGTCAGCACTTTATAATTACATGAGGCTGAAAACTAAGAAGCTCTGATTACATCAAGAACACAAATATGGTGCATTTGTAAGGCTTCTTTAAGCATCCAAAATCTTCAAGCATCAAGAAGTAAGCCTGATTTTACCAGATTATTTGCTCTGCTGGAGTCAGCCATCAACTAAAAGATGATACAGCTCAAGCAGAATAATTTGACGTCACAGAGGTCATCTGAAGCAATTTGAGAGTGGATGTGGGTAGGCGGGATAAGAAACAGTAAGTGGAGATAGTGGAGAGATAATGATGGCAGGTGGGAGATGTTATTATCAGTCCCAAACAGAGTCTGCTGATTATTTCCAGGGAAAAAATGTATGGAATTTTGTGGAGTGTTTTCAGCTTGTTACATTATCAGTGATTAGTTAAAAAAATTATTACCACTGTTTCCGGAGCAAATATGTTGATTTATTTCAAGCAATAAGGCAACCTAAATTTCCTTAACAACAGGCTAAAAGAAAATCAACTTACTCAAGCCTTTAAATTTAACACTTTTAATTTGATCATGAAGATTTCTAAACATTCTAAGTATGAACAATTTATTTGTTGCAAATTTAGCTTACAAAATATAAGTATGCACTGCAGCTGCAATGCAAGGCTGACTGTGGAGCACGTAGATCAGGTATTACTTCCTAAAACCAGGAATTTGTCACTTGTTAAACATGACCTTGTTAATGCAAACGTGATAGCTTGCGTAGCTCAGGTGTGTTTCAAGTCTCTGCAAGTTGATTTTTAAAGTGTACTGGAATTAACTGAAAACAATGACAGCCTAGAAGGTAGGAAACACAATCTGAAATTTACTGCTCTAACAAGTCAGGCAATAATAAATGCATGCCTCTGCGGAAACCTCAGACAAGTGTCAGTGATTGGGTAGTAGTGTTCTCCACAAAATTCAAAATTAATATGTGATATGTGGTCTCTTGTGTAAGAATGTATTAAAATGTATGGATTAAAAAACTTTGATCTAAATTCACACACAAAAATACCCATGAAAGATGATCCTTTAGGAACTAATAACCACAGAAGAACTGTTGTGAGGATGGATTTCACCACAGTGTTTGGCTGAGTAGTAAACAGTGGAGTAGGAGAGTGGACTGCCTCATGGATGGGAAGTTAACACTTGGCAGAAGCACAGTGTAAATACCTCAGATTCAGTTACAACCCTACAGTCTACATGTTTCACCTGTTAGCCTGCAGGTGAAATACTGTGGCTCCTTCTGTAAAAAACATGCATGCATGTGGACAACTGAGGATGAGAAATTTTCTTTCACCTTTATTTAACCAGGAGGCGAACTGTTGAGATTAAGAATATCTTTTGTGAGAGAGTCCTGGGCAGACATGGGCAACATTAACCTAGCACAAACACAGGGAGAACATGCAAACTCCACACAGAACGGCCCTACCCAGTTTTGAAACCAGGACCCTCTTGCTGTGAGGCAACAGTACTAATCACTGAGCCACCTCACTGCCAATCCTTGAACTGTGGATGCTGATTTATTCACTGAAATTAAAATTTATTCTTCTCAGGCATTTGACAAAATAAATAATAACTCCACCTTCTGGACCTTGGATTTCTTTCGATCAAATGACAAGAATGAGTTTATACAGAAAACAACTGCATTCAAATCAAATTAGAAAAGGGTTACAAAAGCCCATATGCTGTGTATTTATTTTTTTTATTTTTACTAGACCTCCCTAAATGTCATGGTCTGAGGGGTTTGTGGCTTCTGTATGGAGTTTTGTTATTTGTAAATGAATAAGGTTAGTTTTCTCCGTTCTTTAAATCTAGTTTTTGGTTCTTGTTTTTGGTTTTGCAGTCTTGGTTCACGTACTCAAGATTCTGTTGAGGTTCTCTTGCTTTTTCATGTTTATGACGTTGAGATTTTGCATTTATGGCATTTTCTGAGTCCTGGTGTTTTCTTAATTATTCTAGTATTGTGACTCTTAGTTCTGGGAATACTGAGTGATAGTGTTGATTTTTTTCAGTTTTGTAATATTACTGCTTTTGAGTGTCTTGATATTGAAATTCCTGCCATTGTTCCTTTCTATCATGTTTATTGTTAGTTTCTTGTCTCTCTTATTAGTTGTGTTTTGGGTTATTTCCTGCTTTACTTTGAAAGTTTACTGTACCCTGCTTTGAGTTTTTCTTCATGTCAGTTAGATTCTTGATTATGTTCAGCTCTTTCCCATTTCCCACCAACTTTCACTTTTCCATAACCACTCTGTGTATTTATAGTCCAGTGTGTGCATTGTCCACATAGGTGTGTTGCCCTATATGGACCCTGTGTTTTCTGGTTTCATGTTCCTAGTGATTTTCTGATTTTTTGATTCCCTAGCCTTTCCTCTTTGTGCTTTCTTGGAATTTTGACTCTGATTTTCTTTTGGATTACTAACAATAAGTGCTCGTTTTTTTGTTTGTACCTCTGCCTCCTGTGTCATGCACTTGGGTCCTATACCAGCGTGCTCTTCACCTATAAAAAACTTACCAATAACTTATTCCACGTACGGCAGCGTATTCGCCAAATGTTGGCATATGCTGGTTAAATTGTCAAGGTGTGACAGGGGCTTTACAAGAGAACAGCCGATGGTACAGTTCATCCTTTAGAAAACTGTACTATTGCCTGGATTTATTTCTCACAGTTAACACAGTATATTGGGTGGCACGGTGGTCAGCACTGTTGCCTCCCAGCAAGAGGGTCCGGGTTCAAATCCAACAGCTGGCTGCCTTTGACCCTTCTGCGTGGAGTTTGCGTGTTCTCTCTGGGTGCTCTGGCTTCCTCCCACATTCAAAAACATGCAATGGGGGTTAGGTTAATTGGCAATTCTAAACTGACCACAGGTGTAAATGGTTGTTTGTCTCTCTGTGTTGGCTCTGCAACAGACTGGCAACCTGTCCAGAGTGTACCCTGCCCTATGATAGCTGGGATAGGCTCCAGCACCCCCCCGTGACCCTGAATTGGACAAATGGAAGAAAATAAATGAAATGAGTTAACACAGTATATTGGGATCTTTTCAGACAGCTGCTGTAGAGTTGCACCAATGTATTGACAGGACATTGCTATCATGGCCAGTGTTTATCTGCTAAATATTATAAATTGCAGTGTGAAGAGCTGAAAGACAATAAAAAGGTAAGTGTTCGTATAGAACTACAAAACATCAGTCCAGAATTTTCAGCACCATCCCTCCTGACCTAATAATAGACAAAAAGGAGTCAGTAGGGTTAATGTCATGGAGGAGATTATGTCAAAACTTTGGCTGACACAAAGATTCATGAAAAGATACTGGCTCTAAGATTTAAACCTCTTCAGTGTCTTGATTTCAAATCTATTTCATTTCAGTTCTCTGTTTTTAAGCGATCTGTCACATGTATCACATACATTAAGCACTATGAACTCCTTGTGAGTGATATATATATATATATATATATATATATATATATATATATATATATATATATATATATATATATATATATACACACTATATATATATAAATATATG
>VUQH01031480.1:0-14351 GCA_015106775.1 Etroplus canarensis
CAAAGTGAGAGAGGCAAGGCTGAGATGGTTTGGACATGTTCAGAGGAGGGACAGTGGATATATTGGACAAAACATGGAGCTGCCAGGTAGGAGGAGAAGAGGAAGACCACAGAGAAGATTCATGGATGTAGTGAAGGAGGACATGCAGAGGGTTGGTGTGAGGGAAGAGGATGCAAGGGATAGGATGAGATGGAGGCAGACGATCCACTGTGGCGACTCCTAATAGGAGCAGCTGAAAGAAAAAGAAGAAGAAGAAGATGTGTGTGTGTGTGTGTGTGTGTGTGTGTGTGTGTGTGTGTGTTCGTAGACACTCCTACCTGCAGCTTCTACACTTTACAGCTCCTCCTCTTAATAACTGGACTTTTACCTACTGCCAAGCTTTGTACATTCTTCTTGACTCACTGAACATAGGGTTTTTTATATTTTATCTTTTTAACTGTACTGATATCTTCTTATTGAAATTTATGTATACTGAACGGAGTGCATGTAATGTGAGCAATTTCCCCCCTGGGATTAATAAAGTTTTCTGATTTTGATTCTGACTTGATGTTTTCCATGTTTTTTTGTGAATAAAATATTAGCTTTTGAAATTTGCAAATCATTGCATTTTTATTTTTATCCCAACCTCTTTGGAATTTGGGTTACTGGCTAAATATGGTTATTAATGTGGTTATTATTTTAACTTTTTGTTAGATTTAAAAGAAGTGTAAGAGCTTTTGCTAAGAGTGTAGTTAAGAAAAGGCCTCATAGTGAGGGGTAGGGATTCTACCAGAGGCTAGAGGAACAGCAATAAGTGAGATTCACAAAGTTATAAAAATACCTCTGGGAAATGTGGGAAATTTATTACCACAAAGACTGATATGAACCAGGCATTTTTCTCAAGAAGGGACATGTGGAGTGAGAGTGCCAACTCGTCCAGATTTTTCTCCCATTGTTTAATAAAGTGCAGATGATTAGGCATTTCTTTCTTCACAAATTTCTGTAGAGAAATAGGCCACATCCTGCTAGCAATAAATTAGAAAACGGTTTTCTAATATATAACATACATTTTAAATTTTGGGAACAGCTTCTACACTGACCATCTGTTTGCACTTACACTGGTAAAAACAATTGCTAACAGACAGGCCAACCTGATTTGTAGAATAATAATAATGCGCTAACATAACATTTATTTTGAAAATGTCCAGAAGATGATCATAAATAATAGCATGTCTCTGTAGAGGATTACTCCCTGGGATTTTAATGTACATTAATCTGCATTTCTATCGACCTCCCCTGGCTCTCTGTTGCTGTGAGCCTATATCTCCTATGGGAAGGTGTTGAGATGATAAGAAACAGTCTGGAAAGCAGGAAGAGACAGAAAGGGGATCGGGGAGTGGAGTGATGAGGCCTTTACAGCTGTGTGGAATGGGTTATTCTCTTTTATTCTTTTTATGATTCCCAGATGCATGTAAGACAAATCCTGGTTTAGTGGAAGCACACATGTTTATGCAGGCAGTCAGACACATGATGTACACATTAGGATAAATTGCTAAATATATCATGAGTGAATTTAACATTTTGTAAAAGATTCAGCTCACCAAGTGGTGTATTTTGTTACATAACATTGACATGGTGTGCTGTTCAAAGGCTGCTTTACTAAGAAAATGACAGAGAGGGACATGTTAAAAAGAAACAGGAAGGAGTACGTGAAAAAAAAAAAATGTTGACTCTGCAATATCTTTATTTATCCAAGCTGAAAGGCATACAATTATACATGACCTGAAAGCTACTCAACACTCTTACAGTCTTTTACCATTTAGTCACTAATATTGTGTGAGACAGCAGGAAGTGTTGCTCATTTACTAGAGCTTTCTCTCCCCGCCCGAGGATTCAAAGAAACGACCTTATGGACATAAGACTGATACTGCAACCACCTACCTTCCAAATTGTGCAGAACTATGCCCTGTGACTGTACCTGTGTGTATTAGTTAGTTTTGCAATGCTCTTTTTTATTAGATATTTATATTATATACAGGGGTCACACGCAAGTGTACTCCTAGTGCGGATCCCAAGCCTGGGTAAATGGGGAGGGTGTGTCAGGGAGGGCAACCGGCATAATATCTTTGCTAAATCCAAATGCAGATTCATAATATATGATCTGCTGTGGTGACCCCTAATGGGAGCAGCCGAAAGAGGAAGAAGAAGAAGCAGATTTAATGTTTTTTTAATTGTTTTTTTAAACTGCTAGTTTTTTGATTACTTACATTTCCTTTTCTCACTTTTGTCATAGTTACACTAATCATAATTTGGCTTTTGTTGGACAGTTGAATTATAGCTGGCTTAGGTCTGAACTGAAACTTGGTTATAACATTTGTAGGGTAGTTGTACAGAAATGTTATTGGTACCAGTCCAGAGGAAGAAATGCTGCAGAACATTTAACTATGACAATGTGCCAAAGAATTCCAGTCTAACTGCACTCGCTGTCAGTGGATATGAATGAGGTGATCTAAGATGGTTTGTAGAGAGAGCGATAGGAACATTTTATCCAAAAGCAAAATTTTTTTGGCAAGACTTGCAGCTGTTAAATTTTGATCATAATGTGTATCCTTAATTGAAATTCTTTGAGGTTAATGAAATATATTAATATTATTTTGTACAGTAACATACAATGAAAAAGAAATATCAAAAATCCCAAGTAGAAAACTATGTTTTACTCTGCCTTGTACTTCAGGCAAAATCTCCTCAGAATACGACACATGTGTGTCCATTGCATAAAGGTGGGGACACTTGCAACTTAAACAAATGTTGACTTGTCTCCAGATAAAAACCGTTTGTCTCTTTGGAGAATGCATGTCCTTCAGGTATAAAAGTAAAGCTTTAGGCCTGGTCGTGGCACTACATCTGCTATTTTAAATACCATTGTTAACTCATTTGATACAAAGCAACACTGTGCTACTCTCTTTTGGGATCTATCCAAGGCTTTTGAGCATTTTGATCATGATATTGTGTGAAATCTTTTAATGTGACTGCTCCTAACTGGTACAAATTCTATCAGTATGAAAGACTTCAATCTATTGTTACCTGTGGATTCAAATCAAGTGTCACTCAGTTATCAGCTTATGTTTTTATGTAAATAATAACCATTTTCCAAATAAGCACTGTGATGCATGTTTTATACCAGCCTCACCTCACCTCAAACCTGGCATTCACCAGATTGCACTCTGCTGTGATGAACTCCCTGTTTCATTTGAAATCAAAAAATGATGTACATTTTCCAAGAGTGCATACAATACCACAGAATTCTGTGCACTAAGCAAGGGTCTAATAGAGTCCTACATTATGAGTACTTAGTTTTTTATTCATTCAAGGATATCATCTTGAGTTTGCCCATGTGATCTACTCGTGGTTTAGGGTCGTGGGGAAGGTATTCGACTGCAGGGTGTACTGTGGAGGATGCTCTGGGAGCGTGAGGTATCAGGCCATTGTTACAAGATGGTCTGTCAATGTACAACTGTAGTCAGAGCTTGGCTTACATTGATAACAGTAAGTCAGGCTTGTTCCCAGTGGGTGTTGGACTCCAGCAAGGCTGCCCTTTATCATTGAAAATAATCATAATTTTTGTGGACAGGATTTCCAGGTGCAGCTAAGTGGTAGAGGATGTCAGGTTTGGTGGTCTCTGATCTCTGCTTTTTAAGATGAGATGATGTGGTTCTGTTGGCTTCATCAAGTGATGACCTCCAGCTTGTACTGGAGCAGTTTACAGCCGTTGGGATAGGAATTAGTGTTTCCAAGTTTGAGGCCATGGTTCTCAGCCAGAAAGAGGCGGGTGGGAATGAGTTGATTCCCCAAGTGGAGGAGTTTAATTATTTTGAACTCTTGTTCAAGAGTGAGGGAAGAAAGGGAGATTGACAAAAAGACAAAAATTTGTTGCAAGCTTCTTAGGGAAGAATGAGCAGTGGAGCAGATTTCTTAATTTAAAATTGTACTTCCTGTGTTCTATACATATCACAACCCCAGGAAAGCAGCTTTGTTAAAATTAACAATCCAGCACAAAAGCAACCGTGGCTGGAACTCATTAACAACCACACCAATCTCAATCACGGTGACATGCTCCAGTCAGACCACACCACATCATCAGTCAACAACAACCGTGAGGAACCAACACACCACAGCACTGCCATAGCATCACAAACTACACATGAACCTAAACATGAACAGTTCCATGAATCTTTGCACTGGTGACCACACCCCTTGGGGTTGCTACAGTATTGTGAGTGCTGTACCAATCTGTTGTGGTGAGGAGAGGGTTAAAGCTAAATTAACTCACCTACAAAACAGTCATGAGCTGTGGGTAGTGACCAAAAGAATGAAATACAGGTGGCAGAAATCAATCGTGTCTGAGATCATCCCGTGAGATAGAGTGAGGAGACTGTTGAAGTCACCTCTGATTAGGATGGCTCCTGGACACCTCCTAGATGAGGTGTTTGGGATATCCCTAACTGGGAGGAGACCACAAGGCAGACCCAAGACACACTGTAGAGAGTATGTTTTTCAAATGGCTTGGAAATACCACTGTGACCCCCCAGGGGAGCTTGAAGAAGTGGCTTGTGAGAGTGAGGTCCAGGCATCTCTGCTTGGGCTGCTGACCATGCAACGTGAAATCAGATAAGAGGCAGAAAATGGATAGATGGACAGAAATCTGGTTGGATACCACAGTGAATACTTTTTATTATTAGAATGTTGCACATATGTAATTTGTTCATTCTTATCTGGATCTCAGTGAGAATTACTGAATAAATAATGCTCCAGTAAGCCAGTAAATTCCCACTCCACTGTAGTCAAAGAGCTCTTTAAGTCTTGGTTTTCAAAGATTTACTTTTCAACTTACATAGAGCTTGACATAAAATTTGCATAACTTTTCAAGTCTGATTGGGACATTAACTATCACCATTTTACTTCACTGTATCGAACATGTACAGGATGTTACTAGTGTCATTTTCAAAGCAACAGCAACAACTGTAAAGAAATGCATGTCTCTCTTTTACCAATATTTTCTGCGACCAGGATCACAAACAGTAAAACAGTAAACCCCTTTCTTTTCTCTAGGGACTTTGCACTCTGATCCCTAGATTCAGCACAATTCATACAATGCATTGGTTGATATAAAGGCAAATAGATTTCTCTTGGAGGCTTGTGGCATGCCTAAACCGCTGTATTTACTGAGGGATTGAGACAACATGGTATGCAGCATTTTTACACGTGCCCTAGTGTTCATAATGTAAGTTCTGGGCTGCCCCTATATAATGTCTGCTCTAATAGTGTTTTTCTAAAGTAAGTGTATGGGCGTGTGCAAGAGTTTTAGCAGTGTCAGTAGTGCAATGCACACTAACATGCTGTTTTAGTACCTCATTTTTTAAATTAAGTGACACACACTGGAGAGAAGAGGAATGAAGGTCAGTAGAAGCAAGACAGAGTACATGTGGATAAATGAGAGGGAGGCAGGTGGACTGGTGAAGATGCAAGGAGTAGAGGTGGTGAAGATAGATGAGTTTAAATATATGATCAACCATCCAAAGCAATGGACAGAGCACAAGAGAGCTGAAGAAGACAGGACAGGCAGATTGGAGTGGGTGGAGATGAGTGTCAGGGGTGCTTTGTGACAGAAGGATAGCAGCAAGAGTGAAAGGGAAGGTTTTCAAGACAGTAGTGAGGCCTGCTGATGATGTATGATCTGGAGGCACTGACGAAAAGACAGGAGGGAGAGCTGGAGTTGGCAGAGTTGAAGATATTGAGATTTTCTCTGGGAGTGACCAGAATGGACAGGATTAGAAATGAGTACATCAGAGGGACAGCTCAGGTTGAGAGGTTTGGAAATAACCTAAGAGAGGCAAGGCTGAGATAGTTTGGACATGTTCTGAGAAGGGACAGTGGATATATTGGACAAAAGATGTTGAGGATGGAGCTGCCAGGCAGGAGGAGAAGAGGAAGACCACAGAGAAGATTCATGAATGTAGTGAAGGAGGACATGCAGAGGGTGGGTGTAAGGGAAGAGGATGCAAGGGATAGAGTGAGGTGGAGGCAGATGATCGGCTGTGGCGACCCCTAACAGGAGCAGCCGAAAGAAGAAGAAGAAGAAGTTGCTGCAACCAGACTCTTTATAATCTGATAGGTTTCCCCCTGATGGTCATTAGAAGTAATACAGTTTTTCACATTGACTTCACTTTTCAGGCCTGGACGCTGAGTCCATCTTTATTTTAAAGTGTGTAAAGTCTAGAGAAGATCTGTAGCTGATGATGACAGACATGTTGGTGAGCTTGCAGTGTGGATTCTCTTTAAAGTTTATTTTCTGCATGCAGTGGTTTCAACACCATGCAATACGTAGGTGTCAACATGCTTCCGTCAGCATGGAGAAAAAAATTCCTATTTTTCTCATTTTCTGTTTTCATCCAATGGCTGAACGGAAAACTCAGAGATTCCCTTTAAATACAAGGATGAAGCTTCAGGCAGGATTTAAATTAGACAAGCAGTCTGAGGAGGTCGTTTTCTACTAGAACTGAAATGTTACTCATGTGATCGAGACATGATTAAAATCATTGACCAGGTAACGTTAAATCACCATAGTTGGAATTATAATCTGCCATTTTTCAATAGAAAGTATGTAAAGCCCACTGGAACAGCATCATGCACAGGACATCAGTGACATCTGTCAGTCATTCATGCAGTTTACCCCCCTGGGATTAAAGAAGTATTCTGATTCAGATTCATATGCAGTTTTTCAGGTGCAGTCTGTTCCCCTGTACTACTCCTGTACTACTCCTCTACTACTGCGTACTCAGTGTATTTCATTGCAGTGGAACTCACAAGAAGTTTTAAACTGTTCAAAGGTGAAATAGTTCACGGTCTTTACTTTCTATATATTTAAATTCTTTAAAAATGAAAATATGCCCCTAGAACCTGGAATCACAGTAATGTCTTTATTAATTCAGTAGTCATTAAAGAAAAATAAAAGTTTGGTAGTGGTGGGACTTATCTGGGTCAGATGCTGTTTTGAGGAAGGATGAGGTGTGGACCCACGTGGTGAAGTAAAACGGAAAGCGAGCTTAATTCCAAGCTGTTAAAAAGTTTGTGCAATAAATTGAATCCGAAAGGTGTAAATAAACTGTAATATGGAGCGAGGGGGTGACTCCACTCGACATAAAGAACACACCACCAACCACCACCAACCAACAACAGGCAAACAAGGTGAGGCAGGGGTTTAAATCCACAAAACTAACGACTAAAGTGGCAGCGGGTGGACAGGAGCGCATATCAGATCGGAGGCAGGAGGCAAACTAGGCATAAGGTACAGGACATAACTGGTTACCAAAGTAAAACAGGAAGTGAGACACATAACTGAGAATACAGACATGAGACAGCTTGACAGAAGGACAAAAACACAAAAGGACGACATAGAGGACACTATGATCAAACCAAACACAGGAAAGGACACAAACTGAGACTCAGAGACTAAATACAAGGTGAAACAGGAAGGTACAACAGACAGACACATGGGACAGACCTACAGAAAAAACCAAACCTGCAGCAGCTACAACTCGCATGTAATACACAGGACTGGAGGGCAGGATAGGAACAGAGCCGCCTAATAACCCAGACTAAACACAGGCAGGGCTAAAACTAAGACTCAGGCATGAACTGAGTACACAGTAAATAAAAACCAAGAAGCTCAAACTCAAAAAACATAAAAAGAGAAAAACCCAGGACCATGCCAGCTGCATGTGAACGTCTGCAGCGAGTTAGTGTGGTGAACATTGTTCGCTCTTACTGTCAGTGCTTCATATGTGTACACACCTCAGGTTTGATATCTGCACATTTGTGTACTTGTGGTGATATGAAGCATAATCCCAAATGTTGCCCTGTCTCACAGTGCCGCTGAATCTTTTTACAAAGTCAAATCCTGGACCTGGATCAACTCCAAAAGTCAGTGCTGCTACGGTGAGTCAGGTTCCACCGCCGGCGACTTTTTTGGTGCCATCCATCTGTTACTTCCTGCATTATCCTGCTAACAAGCAGAAACACAGACTGCAGCAAAAACACAACCTTTTTAGTGGAGGTAATAAAGCAGATCTCATTTACATATATTTATGTTATCAGACGGCGTGAAATGCTGACTGTTCAGACTGTTAAACCGCAGCTCCTGCTTTGCACTGATAAAAGACAAAATCACCAGGCAGCGACGTTGAACACAGCGGCTGAATTTGGCTGCGTATACATGTAAGATGATCATTCACGGGGGAAAGTAGTTCACATCTGTCGGCTGCTGTGGGGTCAACCACATACGCTGTTACCACAAAGTGAAGAGTCAGCAGGAAAACCCACACCTCGCCCTCACATCGTCCCCTGTGCCTTTGTGAAGTATGAAGGTTTGTCCCAGCAGGAGAGTGTGGCCGAGGCACGGAGTTCAGCTTTATGGAAGAAACTGTCCATATAAATATCAAACTGAATCAACATTAACATTTTAGACTAATTCTAATTCTGCATGAATCCACTGTTCAACATAAAGACGTCTTCAAAAATAAACATATGGACGAGCATTTATGTAGTCGTACACTTCAGACACATTAATCATGCATTCATACAGCACTGAATTCTATGAACCGTATCAACCTCACATCCGTGGCCAGTTTATAATCACCACTCCAGCTTTGGACACTGGAGTACCCAGAGAGGACATCCACACAGGGACAGGGAGGACATGCAGATGCCTCACAGCAGGAATCAGCTTACATGTTATTTTAAATCTCTGTAGTGTTAATCAGAGGTATTTTTACTGTGCACTTCTAAGTCTTTACATTAATGTGTTTGTGCTCATGAAGAGGATGTAAAACGATTCTAAAACTTTAACGTAGACTTTTTAAAATGCAGTCCTTTTTCATTTTATTTCATCTTACAAGTGAAAGGTCCCTGGTTTGAGTCCAGGTGGGGACACAAACCCCTCTCAACATGGAGGGTTGTGTCGGAGAGGGCATCCGGCATAAAACCTCTGCCAAATTACTGATGTGGAGGAATCTGCGTTGGCTGTTGGGGAAAAACACAAAGGAGCACACAAAGGTACATTTTAGAGTATAAATGGGGAACACGTGAGCAAGCAAGAATATGATTTGTTAAAAATGAAAACGTGCATGTACAGTCATGTGAAAGTAAAGTTTCAGTGGTCTCTGTCCACCCCCTGACCTAGCAGCTGTACAACCTTTAGGAACAACAAATTGCAGCAATGGTTTCCTGTATGACTTTATCAAGTCTGTCATGTGGTTGTGGAGGAATTTTGGCCCAACGTTTCCCTCTTAAGGTCCCACCACAGCATTTCAGTAGGGTTGAGGTCTGGACTTTGACTGGACCATTGCAGCACCTTGATTCTTTTCTTTTTCAGCATTTCTGTTGGAGCTTTGCTGCTTGGAATCATTTTCCTGTTGCATGAGTCAGTTTTCAGCTTTAGCTGTGGGACAGATGTCCTCACATTTGACTGTAGAATACCTTGGTATACAGAGGAGTTCATGGTGGACTCAGTGACTGCAAGGTGCCCAGGTCCCGTGGTTGACAGTCGCTGCTGTGGTGCTGTGCATTATGGTCAAACATGTCCACTTTGGTCTGTTGGGTCCAAAGGACTGACTATACAGCTGTGAGCAATGAGTAAGGTTTATGGCATTTTGTACAAATCACTTCACTTTTATGTATGTGTGGCTTTTGTGTTCTACTAATTAAGGGGATATCTGTAATGAACTGTTGCTTTCACACCATTTAGTGGACTCAGCAGCACACTGGCTTTAGCAGTCATCATCTGGGTGCGGTGCTAAATCACAGTACATCATGAGACCATGGACGTCTTAGCGCAGCAGAGAGCTGCAACAAACATGACTGAGGTGCAGCTCATCGTAGAGATGTACACAGAATCCCACTGCATGTTTCTCATTTCACTCAGCATATCCTGAGAGCATGTTGGGCTGCGTTTGCACTGCTCCAAGTTATTCCAAATTACTGTAAGAGCCATTACCCAAAGTAGGTCACATTCCTGTGCTTTCATACAAACACAACAGAGTAAGAAAAACAAGGCTAAGAACACTAAAGGAGGCAAACGGTGAAGGATGACGGAGAATATTTTAACAGACATTAATGCAAATGGTCAGGGCACTTCAACGTTTTCTGAACAATGGAGGCTTGTTGTACAAGAATACACTGCTTTTAACAATTTGATTTGATTCTTTTCTGCAATTTTGAAAGCTGGAGTCTCTTTGATTCTGTGGTTTTGCTGTTTGACTGATTAAAAAATGGTGTGGTGAAAGACAGGACAAATGACAGAGGTCTGGCCTCACACACTTTATCATCGAAAGCAGCAATGATTTCAGAGTTCATTATCAAAACTGGTGATTTTATCGTTTGAGTCTTTTGGTTTCTAAGAGTACAAGCTCAGAAGGAGAGTGTGTAGGAGGCAGTGAGAGTGAGCTGTGGTGCAGGTGTGTTCTGATCGGGTTGGGAGAGTATCAGCAGCAGTGTGTGTAGCTCCAGTACCGAATGTATTTAAGGCAGACAAAGTTTTATTGTGGTAACATGCCACAAATAAGTGAGTATAGAAAAAATACTTTTGCGGTAAAAAAGAAATAAATTAATAATAGTAATAATAAATTTTTAAACAGTATAACAAATAAAATTTATACTTTTGCTTTTTAAATGTTTTAAAAAACTTTAATACTTTTTTAACTACAGTGAAACTTTAATTAAAAAATAATTAATTATTTTTTAAAATGTTTTATTATTATTATTATTATTATAAACAAAGTTTAAAACATTTAAAAATGTAAAAAAAATCAAAAACAGTACTTTTGCACCATGAGTAAAAGTATGTGCTGCAGTCCAGCCTGTGCCACTGTGTTTCAGGTGTGGCAAAGCATTTTATATGATGATAAGAAGTCTGTTGTGGTCTAGGTTCCAACCAGCCAGAGTCCTTAAAACAAACCACACAATAACCTCATGTCTAGTGTGCGTTCTTGTTGGTTGGAGGACTGAGCTCAACCTGTGCACCGAGGTTCTGGGTCATGTGCTGTCATTTAATGTGCAGTGATTTGTCTCTGTGAGTTCTTTTACAGCCATGGTCATGCGGTCATAACAGTGAGTCACGACTAAACTTTCATCTCTTTGTTGCACAGTGAAAGCTACTTCTTTGCCGAGGTTTTCTTTGATGGGACATCCATAACATCTCAGAATAATAATTCAGACTACCAGGTGGTTCTACCGTCTATCTCCAGTGCTTCTGCCCCTCTTCCCCCAAGTGAACTCTGTAGGTCAGAGAAAGCCCTAGCTACTGACAGAGACCCCCAGCTTTACTGTGACTTCTGACCAGTTTAGGAGACACCAGGGCATGGTTCCAGGCCCCAGAAACCTAAAAACACAATGATATTTCTTTTTTTGGTACTGAATGCAGTGTGTGCACCAATTCAGTTCAATTCAGTTTTATTTATATAGCACCAGTTCACACTGTAAGGTAAAGACCCTACAGGATCAGAGAGAAAACCCCAACGATCAGACCATCCCCTATGAGCAGCGCTTGGTGACTGTGGGAAGGAAGAACTCCCAGACTGCAATTCTTCAGGAACTGCTGGGGGGTAGCATCCACCTACCAGTATGCTAGTCTGTCCTTTCATGCTAAAGAAGAAGCCACTGCTTCTGTGAAAGTAGTGAAGCTAACGTGATGTCACTACTGTAATAACTCGCAGTAACAACATTAAAATGTTGGTGTTACTTTTAGGAAAGTTGGTAAAGAAGAAGCTTCAAAAGTCAGTCATCGAAATCATTGTGGTGTCTACACAAAGCGTTGCACTGCTAGCATATAACAGTAGTGTGATGTGTTCTGTACTGCTGTTGCTTTCATTATCAGAAATGTAAAGTTCAGATGCTTTTATAAAGGAGCCCCTTTGTTGTCGCAGAGGTTTGTGCACTCGCACATTCAGGCTCTAACTTCTGCAGCTCAATTTGAGAGGTAGCTGTTTCCAGTGAAGAAGAAGAAATCGTGTGGCTTGTGCTTTGTAGATTTTGCGCTTGCGGTGAACAGTCCACCAGGACGGCTAGGCAGTGCGTCCCCTCAGCAGGCTGAAGGAGGCTGGGAAATTAGGGGCTTCACAGCAGGCCGTGTGAGATAAGGAGTTTTCTTCTTGGACTGGGATTCATCCATAGAGTAGCTGTGTGCAGATGTGTATCACACAGCAGATGTGTTTCTTTCGGGGGCTGGTGGACTCTTATTGAGAAGATGGCACGCTGTTTGAAGAAGAGTTGTTGGAATGCTCTGTGTAGCATTTCTCCTGAAGCAATAACCCATAGCTTCCATTGTCTCCATGACATTGATAGGTTCATCATAATGATTTTTTGCCAAAAGCACAGGATGGATTGTACCAACTTAGACCATTTACAACCCTTCTGTAATTGCCAACAGCAGGTTGACATTTGTGCCAAGGAGTGAAATTGACAGATATGAGATTGATGGTGGAGATATTTAGGTTCCCTTGACAATAAATTCTTATGACTTATGGTAAAATTTCCTCCAGCAACACCAGCAATTCAAAATTGGCACTTGCTCAGTGAATGATGTCAGAACCTAACAGATGGCTTGGCAGTACAGTATGTACAGACATTTATATTTTCCAGAGGATGCAGCTTGCTGACTTCAGTGATTCTCCTGCTGACTGTTCCTCTGTCACCACTGTGAGCCAGGCACTTTTGTTTTTAATGAAATGTCAGAGCTCTTTAACAGGTGACATGTCTTTCTTTTTTCTACATGCATCTGTGTCCCCCCCCCCAAGGCATTAATTAGCCAAAGCCTTTGACCCCTGGCTGCTAACATGGCTGGAGACACAGGCGGGGTTTCCTCCAACAAGTCCTCTGTCTGTCCTTTGTTCAAACCATCTAAAATGACCAACATGAGCCTTCCAGAAAGAAGCCGTACGAATGTTTTCCGTTTTGGAGGTCTCATCTCCACCAGCTTCAGCTGAACGTCAAACACCAAATGTTCTGAGCTAGTGCTTCTGGTATGATGGTTTGGGTTAAACCCCATTCTTTTACAACATTAAACGGAGTGTCAGGATGTTTTTTCTCGGTTACTGGGTCCCACACTCCTTCCCATTGAAGGGTGATGGAACAAACACACACTTCTTACCATGTATCTGTGTGTGTGCACAGTGCAAACACACAAATGGAGGACTCCAGGAGGCAAGACCAGATAAGCTAAAACTGGGCTTTATTTAGCCGAAAGGTCCTGAAGAAAATAAAGTCCATAAACTTAAACTGGAGGAATGAAAATCACAGGAACACACACACAGACGAACAAGAAGCAGGAGGGAGAGGAGTTCAGCAAGCAAAACTGGACAGCCTATCACAGCTGTCATGGTCCACCCTGGACAGGTTGTCAGTCTGTCTCAGCACAGACACTCACACTTATGGTCAGTTTAGAATCACCAGGTAACCTCTGCATGTCTTTGGACTGTGGGAGGAAGCCAGAGAAAACCCAAGCAAGCACGGGGAGAACATGCAGACTCCACACAGAGGGGCCTGAGCTGGCTGGCTGCTAGATTTGAACCCAGACCCTCTTGCTGAGAGACAACAGCACTAACCACTGTGCCACCTGAGATAAGGCAGGTTACAAAATGAAACATTGTAGGACTGTACTGGTGCTTACTCAGCACTTTTCTACACTGAGCACTCAGAGTACTTTTTACTACAAGACTCATTTACTCAGCGCTTTAGTCTGTGTCTTTAAGCACATTTAACTCTCTCACATATTCACACTGATGGATGCATTGGGAGCAATTTGGGGGTCAGCGTCTTGCCCAAGGACACTTTGGCACATAGACTTGAGAAGCCAGGGATTGAACCACCGACCTTCGTGTTGGAGGACAACCCGCTCTACCTCCTGAGCCACATCCGCCCTGGGAATGTAGCAGGAAACGTCTAAAAAACTAACATGGGCAGGACACACAAATGTATGAACAGAATAGACCTGGCAAGGCTCAACTAGAGAAATAAATACAAACAAGGGATGCAATGACACAACGTAAAGACCAAGAATATCAGAACGTTATAATAAGCTCAGGAACTTCAAAACATACAAACCCGAACTACCAAAACCCTGAGACCATGACAGCTTTTTGAAGCGTAACTGACCCGCAGGTGTGGAGTTCTCATGTCCGATGTTCCAAACAGGACAGAAAAGTATGATTTGAATGAACACACTGGGGTTAAAGTGTAAAGCACATATTTAGCATTGTGATAGGTTTTATTGTTTGGCCCTTCCTTGTTTTAAATTATTTAGGGAAGTGGCAGAGCTTCTG
>VUQH01031481.1:0-14984 GCA_015106775.1 Etroplus canarensis
AGAGGAGGGATAGTGGATATATTGGACAAAGGATGTTGAAGATGGAGCTGCCAGGCAGGAGGAGAAGAGGAAGACCACAGAGAAGATTCATGGATGTAGTGAAGGAGGACATGCAGAGGGTTGGTGTGAGGGAAGAGGATGCAAGTGATAGAGTGAGATGGAAGCAGATGATCCGCTGTGGCGACCTCTAACAGGAGCCGAAAGAAGAAGAAGAAGATATATATATACATATATCTAGATTATGTAAAAAAGTGATTCCAGTGGGACTTTAGACATAGGTAGTAGCAGGCTTCTTCTCTCTTAAAACCGATTACTAAATATCATCAACTTAACTGCTTCAGCAGAATTAATAATTTTATAGCAATCTGGCTATTGAATGCCAGTGCTACTATGCTTTTTATGACATGTTTCCCGCTGTATTATTTTTACATTGGAACCCTGTGAAAAAAGCATGGATGGTTTTCTCCAGATCTGAGAAGGCATGAGTCTCATGAGGTGGTATTTTCCAGGAATAAGATATAGTCTGTGTATAACATTTTTAAGGATTAGTTTTCCATCCAAATCACCAGTGCGATGATCACAGTCTCTTACCTACACCTGGTGAACAGCAAGAAAAGTTCAGTATTAGCGCTTAGCAACAAAAACCACTAGTCTGAGGACTCATGTCTGTTATAACATAGAATTCATGGGTGCATAAATCATTCCCCCAGACTACACAGTGAGCATGCATGGAAGATCTAACCTGTAGGCATAGGGAATGTGAAGATGTGGGTAATTCAAATTACATACGCAATTCACTAAATGTTCAAAAAACCCTCCTCACCACAGATATCAGACAGAGTCTGGAGACATATTTTGCTCCAGTTAGGAGACGTGAAAGGTATTCCTCCAGTGATGAGCACCCCATTGTGAAAAAGACGACTGTGGATGTGCCATTTTAACTGAGAATGAGCAGCTTTCTCCACAGAGTGCCAAACCGATAAAAAGAAAGACATTATGAGGCCCAGCTAGAGTCGATAGTAAATCTTGTAAACAATGAGGAGAAGCCAAATTGTTCCCTATAGCCCGCCAAAAAACTTGATAATAGATGTAACATATATGAGAAAAAGTACAGCACCAGCTTGTTAATCAGAGACAACTAGTCTTCCTTCTTGTCTGTCATGTTAGAGGGTTCACGGTTAGAAATGTGGACCCTCCAAATTAATTTTAAAACTTGACAACAGATCCTACCTCAACAATCATTAAAGGGTTAGAGAAATATCACATTGAACTAAAAACTTGCACTAAAATATAATTTTAAAAAATGTAAATAATGGAACAGTATGTTTTTGTGACTATTTTTAATATGAGCTTCCACTGTGTTTAAGAATAAGTATTTAATTGCTGTTGCATAGATTAGGAAAATAACCACCCTCAGGATGGATTATTTAACCCATCAGCTTTTGTTCTTTTTTCAGCTTCAGCAAAAAGGGGGGTAATTAGGATGGAATGATGCATATTCAGTGAAAATGGCAGAGTTTGTAATCATTTATAATAATTCTTTATCAATAGAAGTAGTCAAAAAATCATCAGTAACATAAACAGGCCTAGACACAGATGACAGCAATTTGCCATCCCAGTATAGTAAATGGCCATTTCTCATTGATCATTAATCTTTGTTATGTCATGATCATCAGCATCAGAAGGTCTGATGACCCAGGCACAGTGTTAAGGAATAATTAGTTTTAGACTTTTCAATTAGGAATTAATCTCTGTCTATACAAAGGGATTCATGTTCTGTGCATAATGTGCATACTGGAAAATTATTTTGCTGGTTTGACAGAGGAAAAGTTGGTGTTGCTTTTTCTATTCTTTCTGTTAGCTTGGATTCTAATGAAACCATTTTCATCTGTCAGGTCTCATTAGAATTTGAAGTAAACAATTTTCTGTTATTCCTAATGCAATGTGTTTATTTACATAGTAGTCATCTACAGTACCAAGATTTTTAGATATGAACTTAGTTCACCCTGAAATAGTTTAAGGTGCAATAGTGGCTCTATTTTGTGCAGCCTTCAAGCATGACTTGGAAAGAATATTACACATTTGATTCATCCACAGTTCATGTCATGCTATGATTTGCCGGCACAAAAACATTATAGGAGCGTTTCTCTTCAATTTTCAACTGTACTGTTCTAGTCATCATAGCACATCAAGCCTCCCTAACATTGACAAATACAGCTGATGTCAAGGCATATACTACTAAACCAGCACAAAAATGACAATTGTCAACATAAAAAGCCACTAAATAAACATTATAACACTAACAATAAGTGTTTGTGTGTGCATTTTTCTTCAATCATATTCTGGCTCCCTAAACTGGCTCTCCATCACTTATCAAAACTTTGAGAACCCCTGCTTTGAATTATCAGTATTTCTCAGGGAGCTGATGTTGAAATGCACACATAGTGATTTCGTAGGTGTATGTAGTAATGGAATGTTGACAGTTACGACAGAATGGTCAGACAATAGGGGCACTGTGTATTTCAGAAATGGCTGGGGAGAGAAATATGCAGTCTGTATTTAAATAGGGTCTGTGTCTGTTGGAGAAGAAGCTAAACTATCTATGTGAAGGGTAGCCACTCCAAAAGCATCTATAAGGTCAAGGTCAGAATATATATGAGAGTGGGGAATAGGAGCATGCTTCCTGCTGATTTCATTTAACTGAGTTAAGTGTTTAGGACAGCATGCATATAATTCTACATGACATGACGGCATGGTTGCCCTATTTTGCAAGTATCTCAGATAGGCAATGAATAAAACGATGGTCAAACTGATTAGTAGCGTACATTACAGTGCAAAATTCTCAAGCCACCCTTAATTTCTTTATATTTTGCTTCCAGTGAGTCAGATTTTCTTGCAGTTTTTGAGCAGTAGTTCTCCAGTCTTTCTGAAGGGCTTTCAAGGTTCTGCTTTGGACTTTGGCTGCTTTTCCCACTTATTTTCAGTCCAGTCCATGCACCTGACCTTCTTTAAAAAATTAGGAAATGCGAAAAGTAGAGGACAAAAGAAGAACTGGCAGGCCTAAAAACTATCTGCAGCAGATGAACAGTATCTGATAGTCATGTCTTTAAGGAAAAGCATAGAAAAATCAAGCTGATCCATCTACTGCTTGCTGGAGCCTCACCATAAACAGTTTCAGTCGAAGGGTGGCTGTCAAGAAACCATTCTTATGGAAGGGAAACAGGGTGAAAAGGTTGAGGAAAGCTACACGAGAACTGGACTGAAAATCAGTGGCAAAAGATGGAGTGTTGAATCCAATTCTAAAATTGTTGCTCAAAGCAGGAGGCCAGGAGAAAGGTATAACAGTAAGTGTCTACAGTCATCTATAAAACACAGTGGAGGCTCTGTCGTGGTTTGGGGCTGCATTTCAGCCAGTGGTGTTGGGGAACTTGTCAAAATTGATAGAATTATGAATGCAGAAATTTATCATCCAATTTTACGTAATTTAACTTTTCATCATGGCAGTGATCCCAAACAGACTACCAATGCAGTAAAAACCTTCCCAAATAGAAAAGATACTACATGCCATAGACTGGCCTCCCCAGAGCCTGTACCTCAAGATTAACAAAGCAGTGTGGAAATTGTCTTGACAGAGAACTGAACAAAAGGCAGCTAACGTTCAAAGAAGAGCTTTGGCATTTCCTCCACGACGCCTGGATAACTATTCCTGAAGACTATTTAAAGAAATGACAAGAAAGCTTGTCTAAGAGAGTTCAGTCTGTGTTGAAAGGTGGTCATACCAAATATTGACTTTCAAGCTGTTTAGAATTGAACAAACTGTTTTTGTCTTATGTACTGTATTTTCATTTGTGTCTGCACATGTTTTTTTAAACATGCTGCAGCTATTTCCCATTTTCCTTGTCAGGTATAAAGAAATATCGGTGTGGATCAAGACTTTTGCACAGTACTGTATACTAACAGACACTCTAGATAATGTTAGCTAATAGTTTTGATTAAAGAAAATTTCCCATCAGTACTAACACATTTTATTAATATATCCAGCCATGGCTTTGGAAAGTGAAGAAGGTGCTACTTCTTCTACATAAAAAATTCTATCAGCAAATGAATGTGCATCTCCAGCCTTAATGTGAAAAAGTAAATAATGCTTTTGTATTCCAGCTGGTTAACTAAAGAAATTTCATACAAATAGTAGATTAAAAAAAGACTGACCAAAACATATTACAGCATAATACATAATTGAGAAATAAGTGCATAAGCATAGTAATCACAATATCCTTTAATAATATGTAAAGGAAAAACTGTAACCCAGTCCTAGAAACCGCAATCCCCAGCAACAGCACCCAGAAGATGACAGGATGCCTTGCCCTGCCCACTTCTGCCTTTCTTCTTCTCCCTGCTTTACTTTCAGCTCCTTCCAATATTTAAAGCAAGAAGAGAGGCCCCTGACCAAGATATTGGACTCCATTGCCTCATGAAATAGCAGTGCTTGTGCACGTATGTGTGTCTGTGTATGTGATTTATGTGACTTGTCCAGACTCAGTAAGAGCTGGAAGTACACCGCCCCCAACTCCTCCACCCTCATTCTCTCCCAATTGCCCAACAAAGCTCTCTAAAAATGTGTGTCAGAGGTTTGGGGGAGGTTCCCCTGAGAGGCAAATAGAATTAAGGAGCCAGCTCCAGTTGCTGAAACTATGCTATAGCTCCTCAGCTGACAGGAGGAGCACACACCCAAGACACTGAGTATTCCCTCTCTCTGTTTTTCTTTCTCATACCTGCACATTTTTACATAACGATGCTGTATAAATGGAGAGAGGCCTTGATTTGCATCATTTTCACTAAAAGCCATGAAATAAGATACACTTTCTAAATATCATGCTTCTACATGCACATGTTGCATAAGCAAGGAAAAAGACAAACACACACACTCAATAACAGCATCAGTACTTCCTCTGACATTAATCTCACACATTTATTCTGGTCAGTCTACTTGCAGGGAGGAATTCACAAGGAGATCTCATGTTGCATATCAACACTTCCATTTGTGCAGCGAGAGGCTTAAGTAGGTTAGAGGCAGGCATGCACACTCCACTTTCGTCTCCAAGCCCTCTGGGCAGTAAACGATTCTGTCAGAGAGGCATGCTGCTCGTTATCGACATGCTCACAGGCTGGAAGTTGTGGGCACCGCAGTAGTTCCTGCTAAAGCAATGCAGCCTCTGCCTCTGCCTCACAACAGCCATGGGTGATGATCGAGTGTATTATGGATCAGCTATAATACCATGCACAGTAGCCCATCCAAATTCAAAAGGTCCTCTGCAGCGATGTGCATTAATTCAAGTAGAGCACATTTACAGCATGTGTAGTTACAGAAGTGAGAATATAATGGCCAGTATTGCTTTTAATGAATTCTCAGTGCAGCACAGTGTGATTTTACAATGCCTTTATTTTAGCTTGTTAATAATCTGCATCAAAATCACCAGGATACATCTTCTAATAGCAATGAATGTGCATACAAAATTTGGAACATATCCAACTGGTAGTTTGAGATATTTCACTGGCTTGACCTACTAATGGTATCAGAGAAAAAAATATCAAGGGAGAAGATATATAAATAGAAAAAGAAAAAAAAAAGCCGCATTCCAGCCAAGAGCTGCCGAAATATTTCAGTCTGGACCAAAGTGGACTGGAATTGCCATCACCAAAGCCCCTGCATCTATGTGGTTAAAGAAAAAAATGCTGGTTGTTAATCTGCTGCAGCTAAAGCCAAACCCCATCTAGCCTGCAGCCCTTTGACTGCATGTGCATGCCTTTCAGCTATTTTGAAACAGGGATGTTATAGATACAGTTTGTCTGTATGCCTGAATCTTCAGGCTGGTAGCTGTCCAGGAGGGTGAAGTGGGATTTGCGGATTCAGCTAGACCAGAATAACAATCCTCAGATTAATGACTCCTATTCCTCTGCATTGCTCAAACTCAGTGTGTGAAATTTCACAAGTGTTTGTGGCTGGAATGTGTGTATTTGAATTGTGTGTCTATTCGAATATACTGTACATGTGACTGTGAATTCCATTACCCCGTTATCTCTAACCAACCAGCCTACGTCTTCATTTAACACATATGTTTTCTATCATGGCGTGGGCATTCCAAGCATTCCACAAAAGAAAAGATGTATCTTGTACCAAGCACGAGAGCTTGAAAGAAATTGAGTATTTCACTTGCTCACCTGAATATAGAATATATACATGTTATATGTTATCAACATCAAGAAACCAGTAGAGAGGTGTGAGGGTTATTCCTGGCTGAAAATGGATCTTTGAGGGGTGACACAACAATAAACAGTTGACCCTTCAGTGAACAAATACGTCTATTGTGCTCTATTGCTTATGCTTTATATGATTTTACTCCAATAAATAAAACTACTTTAAAGAATAATTTCATTACAGTGCTGGCCATTTTCCTTTGGCTCTGGCTAAAACATCTTACTGGATCCAAATTTCATCTATATGTATGAAAAGCTCTTGTTATAAAGATGGTGCTTAGTTTTAGAATGCCCCCCAAAACCCAAAATCTAATGGTTTGCTAGCTATACTCACACCACCACACTGGCATGGTTGTTTTAATGGCTGTATTGATTGACTGATACGTTGATTTGGTCAGTCTGTTGGTTTGTGACCATTCTGGTTCAGATTGATTTGAATATTTTGCACACATAATCATGGTGCTGAATTTTCATCTAACGCCACCATTAGATCTACAAATTTTATCTCATCTAGTGTAATATGTCAACATCCAGTTGATGGATTGGCACAATATTTTGTTCAGACATAGAAAATATATCCTAAGGAAGCTGCATTTTAGTATACTGATGTCAGGATTGCAGCTCAAAGCACCAGCAAAGCCACATGGTGAGGACCCACCATCCATCATCTTCACAGGTTATCCACCTTATCGTCATTTGAGAGCCGGATCCTGTCCCAGGGGCTCACCCTGTGTGGGTTACCAGTCCATCACAGACAGACAACTGCACAAGCTTATCCACACCTACAGTTTATTTAGGCTCATCATTTAACCTGACAAGCATGTCTTTCAACCCAGAGGAAACCCACACAGGCAGAGGAAGAACATGCAAACTCCACACAGAAAGGATTCAGTCGGTCAGGAGGTTCAGATCTTCCATGCTATGAGGCAATACTGCCAACCAGTGCACCATATGAAGAAACAATTTGTGTGGGATTGTTTCTGCCACATTGATTTTTCTTGTGTCAACAGCTTGAGAATGTCTGTGTTGAAGAAAATTATTTTTGTAGCTTCTGGAATTCCTCTCATATACAATCATGTAAGAAAGAATGTTTTCACAACACTCCATGCAGTCCTGTGAAAAATTAAGAATGCCCAATGATTCACTAGCTTGTAGAACCACCTTTAGCGGCAATAACTTGTAGTCATTTTCTGTATGACTTTATCAGTCTCTCACATTGTGTTGGAGGAATTCTGGTCCACTCGTCTTTACAACATTGCTTCAATTCATTGAGGTTTTTAGGCATTTATTTATGCACAGCTCTCTTAAGGCCCTGTCACAGTATTTCAGTCAGGTTAAGGTCTGGACTGACCTTGATTTTTTTCTTTTTTGGCCATTCTGTTGTAGATTTGCTGCTATTTTTGGAATAATTGTCCTGTTGCTTGATTCAATTTCTGTCACGCTTTAGCTGTTGGACAGATGGCCTCTCTGCAAAATAAGCCCAAATCCCTCCACCACTGTGCTTCTCAGTTAGTTTGAGATGTTTGCGCTGACATGCTGTGGGTTTTTTTTCACCAAACATGGTGCTGTGCATTATGGGTAAACATCCCCACTTTGGTCTTTTATGTCTAAAGGACATTGTTTCTGAAGTCTTGTGGTTTGTTCAGATGCAACTTTGCAAACCTAAGCTGAGCTGACATGTTCTAAAGAGAAGAAGCTTTGCCCTAGTAACCTTTCCAAACAAGCCACACTTGTTCAGTGTTGTCTGACTGCACTGTCATGAACTTTACCATTTAACATAGTAACTGAAGCCTTTAGAGTCTGAGATGCAGCTCTTGGGTTTTTTTGCAATTTCTCTGAGCATTACACGGTCCGACCTTGGGGGTGAATCTGCTGGGCTGTCAACTCCTAGGGAGACTATGGCAGTCCGTTAAAGTACACCTGAATGCTTCAGACCAGCAAACTGCCAAAATTTCTGCTTTTATACAAGTGGCCACACTGGCTGATGATCAGTTAATCAAGTGAGTTTGATTAGCAACACTTGGCTGCTACTTACCTCTTAATTCCTATGGAAGCAGTAAGGTGTACTTAGTTTTTTTTACGAGACTGCACAGAATACAGTGAAACATTTGTTTTTCACATGACTGTATACCATTGTCTCCAATGGCAATACACTTTGGGACTGTATTACTAGTCCAAAGTGTTTCACATTTTGGCATAAAACACTGGTTGATAGCCAGAACCTTAAACTCCCAGAAGCAGCTTTTATTTCCAAGTTATTGCTAAAATGTTCAATTCACTTGAAGATAGACGCAAGAGAGAAGCACATTAAGACAGACATATAGAGGTTCTTGATAATAATTTACCTTCATGTAGACTGATATTTTCTTCATACCACAAATAGAGGTGATCATGACACAGAGGTATATGTGGTGTGTAAACACCAACTGGAGTTTCAAGAGCTAAATTCATGTGAAAGCACTTGGCACAATCTCTCTGGACTTAACCTGAGGAGCAGAAGAGGTTTTTTTAAACTTCACTTTTGTCATTTTTCCATCAAAAAAAAAAAATCACACAAGGACAGACAGGGCCATAAGTGGTAGAGTGAAATGCATAAGGTATTAAAGACAAAAGTAAAGGAATATGTAGCATTACTGTATGAAGGTCAGCAGTTCTTTTGTGTCCTTATGAGTCACATGTGTCAGTTGATGACTCGCAAGGGTGGAGGGATCTAAAATCCCATCGAGAAATTTGTTCAATTACTTCTTCTTTCGCAGAAAAAGAAAGAAAGAAAGAAAGAAAGAAAGAAAGAACCCCCCCAAAATCCAGAAAAGTTGAGATGCTTTGTAAAATGTGAATAAAGACACAATACAATTGTTTGCAAATAACTTTCAACCTCTATTCAACTGAATACAGCACTAAGACAAGATATTCATTGTTCAAACTGATAAGCTATTTGGAAATAAGCACACATTCTGAATTTGATGCCTGCAGCACATTCCAAATATATTGAAATGGGAACATGTTTACCGCTGCGTTACATCACCCTTTCTTCTATCAACACTCAGCAAGCATCTGGGAACTGAAGATTCTAATTGTTAAAGTTTTGAATGTGGAAATCTTTTCTAATTTTGTTTGATGTACGTCTTAAGTTTCTCAACAACCTGGGGTCTCTATTGTTGTATATTGTGCTTCATAATGTCCCATACATTTTCAGTGGGGGACAGGTCTGGACTGGAGGCAGGTCAGTCTAATACTCTCTTTCACTGTGGAGTCATGCTGTTGTAACTCATGCAGAATATCACTCAGCATTGTCTTGCTGAAACAAGCAGGGATGTCCCTGAAAAAGACATTGTCTGGATGGAAGCATATGTTACTCCAAAACTTGTGTGTATCTTACAGGATGAATGTTTCCTTCACAGATGTGCAGGTTACGCTTGTCATAGGCACTAATGAACCTCCACTATCACAGATGTTGACTTTTGAACTGAGCAGAGTGATAACAATCTGGATTAGCCAGGATTAGCCTGTTTAGCCAGGAGCACCATTATTTTCAAAACAATTTGAAATGTGGATTCATCAGACCACAGCGCACTTTTTCACTTTGAATGGGTCCATCCCTGATGAGCTCGGGCCCATTGAAGTTGGCAGTGTGCCTGGATGTTGTTGATGTATGGCTTTGGCTTTTTATACAGTAGTAGAATCTTAACCAACATTTGCAGTGCAGCGACATACTCTGTTAACTGGCAATGATTTTGCAAAGATTTCCCGAGCTCATGTCATAATATCATCACAGAGTGATGCTGATTTTTAATGTAGTACCTCTTGAGAAATTGAAGGTCACGAGCATTTAGTGGTGGTTTTCAGCCTTGTCCTTTAAGTGGAGAGATTTGTCTGGATTCTTAGAATCTTTTAATTTTATTATAAACTGTAGATGGCAAAGTCTATAAATAATTGAAACTGCATGTTGAGAAACACGGTTCATAAACTGTTGGTCTATTCATCCACACTTTCTTTCACAAAGTGGAAAAACTTTAGCTGTCATTGCTTTTGAACAATTGAACCTTTCAGTAGTGCTCCTTTTATACCCAATCATAGTACTATTACCTGTTACTAACCTACTTATTATTAACCTACTTACATCTGGAATGTTCCAATTTTTTTTTTTTGAGCAGTCCACAATTTTCTCAGTCTTTTCTTGCCCCTGTCCAAACTCTATTAGAACATGTTACACAAATCAAATTCAAAATGTGCATATATTAAAAAATGAATAAATAAAGTTTACCAGTTACAAAATGAAATATGGTGAATGGTAAATGGACTGGTGCTTATATAGTGCTTTTCTACTCTAACCGAGCACTGAAAGTGCTTTTTACCATAAGCCTCAGTCACACAGTGCTTTATTCAGTGCCTTCAAGTGCATTTAGCTATCATGCATATATTCACATTCCAAGGAATGCATCGGGAAAAATTTGAGGTTCAGTGTGTGCCCAAGGACACTTCAGCATATAGACGGTAGAAGCCAGGGTTCGAGCTGCCAACCATCCTGTTGGAGGATGAACTGCTCTGCCTCCTAAGCCCCCAAAATATCTTGTCTTTGTTTTGTATTCAATGGAATATAGGCTGAAAAAGATTTGCAAATAACTTTATTCTGTTTTTATTCTTATTTTACACAATTTTACCAACTTTTTTTGGAGCTAGGGTTTGTGCACAAAGAAATAAAGTATATATAAATACAGCAAATTGCTCCAGACAAATTGAAATAATATACATAGAGTTTCACAGTTAGATGTGATAGATGATTAGATGATTTTATTTCAATTATTTTCTAGATTTTTGTAGTTTCAAATCTCAGAATGAAGGCCAAGGAGATTTTTTCTAACCTGTTTTGGTGATTGCTTTTTTTACTTGCAGTTAGCACAATATGTCACAGTTATCTGCCATGGTTTTTGAGTCCAAACAGCATGTTTCCCAGATAAAAAACACTATGTGCAAACTATTGACCTTATCTCTGTTACCACATCCAACCAGTAAAGAAGAAACCAGTGGATGTATTCCCACACTTTCTCCAACATTGACCATATTCAGGCACAACCTCATTTCCAAAAAAGTTGGGACGCTGTGTAAAATATAAATTAAAAACACAGTGCAATGATCTGCAAATTTCAACAGAGAGGACTTTATTCACAAAAGAACACAGAAAACATATCAAATGTTAAAAGTGAGACATTTTTATTATTTCATGAAAAATACTAGTGCATCTTTTTGGAACTGGGATTGCAGATTATTCGGTGACTGCTTTATTTCTGGAGTCATTAAAAAATCTCCAAAAGGAGTTTTTCCAAGAAAATTCTCTCCATAAGTCTGAGTTGAAGCTGCTAGACTGTTCCACATTTAACCAATCCTCTCTTGTTTGCTTTATGTTGGCTTATTTCTTCCACTTTGATTTGTTTTTAATATTTAATTATTAATATTAAATTCACTCAAGTTGCTGTTGTGATTTTAAGTTTTTTTTTTTCAAAATGTTGTCTTAACTGGAGGTATTTAAAGAAGCCTAGCTTCTAATAAATTAAACCTTCAGCTGAGGGTATTACACCAAAGGAGGTGATGCCCTTACTAGTTAAATGTTTATGGCTGGAATGAATTCTGTGCAGCATAATATTTGTGCATTTCCAGCCTGGGTAAAATATTTATCTATTGGTGCATGACCATTGGTAATGGTGACTTGATTTCAGCTGTTATGGAAATATAAATGTGTTCATAGATGGTAGATAACTCTGTAGGTATTTGGATACTGACATATTTAGCGTAAGGCTTTTTGCATGTTCTTTATGTGAGGAACAGAGGAGAAGGAAAAGCTATCTAGCTGTCTATGGGGGTGGATCAGGACAAGATCGGTGGGAGTGACAGGGAATGGAGGAGGCAGCAGGAGATTCAAAGTAGGCCAATAAATAACATCCTAGTGAGACAGCAACTGCCTCGTCCCCCCCAACCTCAGCAGCAATCACCCCATTCCACCCCTAACCCCCTTGGCCCCGTCAACTGGGCCCCCTTGATTACTGGCCTCTCACAGGGGAGGAGGGGTGGAGGCCCTTGCTGCACAATACGCCTCTCATATGGGGCCCTCACTCACCTCTTGCCTCCATTTGTTGGACATTCATCTTTCAGCATGTGTGTGAGTTTGTTTAGGGGGTTCGTGCAGAGCGGATGAGAGGGGGGCATAGAGTGGTGGGGACAGGGATGGCAAGATGGATGAGTGTTCGTGTGTGGGTGTATGTGTGGGACGGATGTTCTTCACATCATCTCCCTTCTAATGGACCCATCCCCCTTAAACACTGTTCTATATTCTGTCTCGCTCCCCATCCTAGACCACCAGGCTCTGCACTGTGGTTTCACTAAGTGAGTTGGGTGGTTTAAACATTAGCCACTTTGGGTTGTGCTCCACAGAAGCCAGGAAGAACAGGAGAACCTTGTCATCTCCCCTCAATATGGATACAGGCCTGCCAGTCCCCTTGGAATCAGAACCACTGTACAAGCATTTGTGAGTTTACTCAAGTTTTAGCTAAACTAATATTTAAGCATTATTTTAAGCATGTCATGGCCAATACTAAAAGCTCAGTGTGTTTCAGTCTTTCCACTGCAGTTGTCTTTCCTTTAAAAATAAAATTCTTAATAGTTGGGGTAACGCTTTAATCTGTACAAAAACATTTTTTCTCAGCATTAGTGTCTGTGCGCTAAATCCGAAACTACATCACAGTATGGAAAAACTGTCAGCCCAAGGTTCTAACACATTTTAATCTGCACATGAGCACTGATAAGGAGATTATGTTTTATGCTCCAGTCCAGGATGGTGAGTGCAATTGAACATGACAGTTGTCACGCACCTGGAAACATGAATGTGCAAAGTATGAGTGCTGTTAAGATTGGGAGACTTCCTGCTGATTTTCAGGGGCTTAAATACAATTTGACAAATGAACACAATAAGAAAAAACTGGCTGGAAAGAAATGTGATCAAGAATCCTTTGCAGACAATAACTGCCTGAAGTCTTGAGCCCACTGACACAACCAAAAAAAATGGGTTTCCTCCTTTCAGATGTTGTTTGTTCATGGGTGCTTCTTCCTTTAGTTTTGTCTTTCATGAAATGCAGCTCAGCTGGATTGAGATCAAGTGATTAACTCAGCCACTACTTTGTTTTCTCTCTATGTTTTGGAATGGATCATTATCCGGATCATTTATACTGTGAAGCACTGTCCAGTCAACTTTGTTGCATTTGGCAGAATCTGAGCAGACGGTATATCCCTATAAACTTCAGACTTTATCCAGCTGCTGCTGTCTTCTTTCACATCATCAATAAACACCAGTGACTCAGTGTCACTGGATCCATGCATGCCAGTGCATCACACTTCCTCTACCATGTTTTAGAGATTATCATGAGCCATTAAAAGCCTTCATCACACATTCTCAAACTGCCATTTTTGATTATTTACTTATTACCCAAGTGTACCTCGACATTGCTGAGACTGTGCTTGTACGTGTTCTCATGAAGCCTTTTTCTTATGGTAAACTCAAATGATAACATGTGATCCCTGTAGTGTAGTGGTTTATACATTTACCTTACAAGCACAAGGTCCCTGGTTTGATTCCAGCTGTGGACACAAGCTCCCCTTACCATGGAAAGTTGTGTCGGGAAGGGCATCTGGCATAAAACCTCTGCCATGCTACCGATGTGGATTAATCCCTTGTGGTGACCCTTTTGGGAAAATACAAGGGAGCAGCCAACGGTATATTCAGACTCGGATGATGGCATGCCAACTTCTAGGAAAGTGTTGGCATGTCTCTAGGGTGTAATACGAGGATTTTTTTTTCCTTTGCCATGGAAAGGATCCTGGGGAGATTAAAGATCTTCAGGGCTTTTATGTTCACAAGAAATATGTTAATTTTTTCTCATAGTGTACCAAACTGTTGCCCACTCCCAACAATCACATTATCTCTCTAATGGATGCTTTTGCATTGTTTTTGGAGCTCAAAGGTGGCCTGCTTCACTTGTACAGAGAGCTTCTTTGACCACATGCTGGTGAGTTCACAGCTTCCAGTGCCACACTGCGAATCATCTTTGTGAAAAGGTCATCACCTTTCACCTGCTTGATAAAGTCCAGATCTCACTTATGTAAAAGTGATATCAAATCAATGAAAATTCCGTTTGTAATGAATTCCATTCCACTGAATGCCATAAGTACTTTGTGACTTAGTAACACCTCATATAGTAGTAGAAGTCGCAGTGCCAATTTTGAAATTTGCAAAAGTTTCATGAAGAGTTACAGTTTCGTAAACCTTTTTAACCTGTTACAGTAGTGTCAGAGACTATTGTAATTTGCTATGGAGATGTCGTAAATGCATTCTAATGTTTGGTAATCACGTCAGGCCGGTTCCTCAAAATGATCATGAAGCAGTTGTGAGGCAGGTAACACCACGCCTCATGAAAGTCCTTAAATACCTCATAACGTCATATGAATTTGTTAGTGGGAACTCGGCTTTACTTGATAAATACTGAAGGAATAGCTCACTCCATGAAAGTCAATTGCTCAGCTGCATTTGGTCCCTTGGAAAAGATGGAGATACCTATTAAAGAGCTGTAATTCCAAAATCCGTCCTGTATTTTTGATGTGAATAGCCTCAAATTAAACCTTCATGTCTAAGCTTTAAATGTCAGTTGCATACAGTATGTTGTGTATCTTAAGTATGCTAAAAA
>VUQH01031482.1:0-22389 GCA_015106775.1 Etroplus canarensis
CACACACACACACACAGAGGGGTAATGTGGTTTAGTTCAAGAAAAGAGGCAGGTGTTCCAGCTACTTCCTTTTGACAGAACATGCACACACATGCCCCTATTCACTCGACATATTAGCCTCCAGGATCAGATTTGTTAGGGGAATGCGTGCATTGTGAGCATTTCTAGACTCTGGATTTTATACAGCTTCAGTCAACTGAAATACATGTGTGCTAACATGGTATATTTATGTGTTATTACCCTAAATTGTGTGTTTGTCTGTGTGTGTTCTTCAGATGTACCAGTAAGGCTTGTGGGAGGAGAGAGCCCTAGGGAAGGTCGTGTCGAACTCTATCTGTCTGGTCAGTGGGGGACAGTCTGTGATGATGGATGGACCGATCATGACGCTGAAGTGGTGTGCAGGCAGTTGGGCTACAGGTATGTATGTATATATGCATATATATGTACAATCACATGAAAAAGCAAGTTTTCATAGGACTGTATTTGGTTCTGTGAAAAAGTAAGCCAACCCTTACTTCTTCCATAGAAATTAAGAGGGTAAGTAGCAACCAGGTGTGTGCTTCAAATGCATTTGATTAATCAATCATCAACCACTGTGACCACCACCGTAAAAGCAGAAGTTTGAGCAGTTTGCTGATCTGATGCATCACGATGCCATAATCTTATCAGGAGTGAGCATCCCAGATAATTCGTCCCAAGGTGACATCTACGACATCTCAGATTCTACAGACCTCAGTTAACATGTTAAATGTAAAGGTTCATGGCAGTACAATTAGAAAAAGACTGAATAAGCATGGCTGTTTTTTGAAAGGTTGCCAGGAGAAAGCATTCTCTCTAAAAATGAACATGGCATCATGGCTTAAGTTTGAAAAGTTGCATATGAAAAAACCACAAGATTTCTGAAACAATGCCCTTTGGACAGACAAGACCAGATTGGAGATGTTTTTCCGTAATGTGCAGTGCCTCATTTGGGCAAAACCAAACACTGCGTATCAACACAAACACCTCACATCCACTGTCAAGCACAGTGATAGAGGGGTGATGATTTTGGTTTGTTTTGCAGCCACAGGACCAGGGCACCTTACAGTCACTGAGTCAGTTATGAATCCCTCTGTATATCAAAGTATAAGGTCAAATGTGAGACAGTCATTCTGACAGCTAAGTAATGAAAATGAGGGAGATGCTGAGGCTGAGGCAGAGCCAGAGTCTGATTCAGAGAGTGAGGAAGTCAGAGGAGGATGCTGACACTGCCCCAGCAGTAAGCAAGTTCTAGCCATGATGAACACCAGCAGTCCAGTTAGAGACACTCTCCCCCATAGTCACTTCCAGCACAAGTTTAAATGAAGACCCAGCAAGGCTGCATCTTGCAGCTACGTCATCTTAAATTTGTTTATGTGATTTGGACACGCTGGCATATCCGTCAACTCCAGAGGTGTAAGAGAACTGTGCATAAATAAATGCCTGCAAACCTCAATGAACTGAAGCAATGTAATAAGTTAGAGTAGTCCAAAATCCTCCACAACAATGTGAGAGACTGATAAAGTCATACAAAAAAATGATTACTTCAAGTTATTGCTGCTAAAGATGATTCTATAAGCTGTTGAATCACGGAGTGTACTCATTTTTCACATCACTGTATGTTTATGTCTGTGGAAAAAGCTGCAGGATTTTGTAAATTCACACACAGCATTGATTCATCTGATCATTCTGTCTCACTTTGACCCAAAATGTCAGAAAATAGTAATAGTAATAGTAACAAGTAACTGAAAAAATGTACTCGCTCTTGGATAGGATCAGGAAGTACTATAAACCAGTAAAGAAAAGCGTTGTTGCAAATAGTGGAATTGCAATGTGATTTCTCCATGCATTATACTCACTTAAGTGAATCCAGACTTTCTTGCAAAATCCATCACCACTTCTTAAGCTTGGCATTTGTGTTATGATCACCACCCACTTCTCTGTCTCACATCTCTTTGTTTCACATTCTTGCTCTGTTTTCACGTCACACTTCATCACACCGCAAGTTGTCAAGCTAATTTATAGTAGAAAAACTGCAGTGCATTTTAAACCATTAAAAATTACTCAGTACAGAACAAGGTGTCAAGGACTGTCAAGGATCACTTCATTGTTATGTGGTTTTCCCTTTTAGTCCCGTTTTCTTCAGAGCTGTCTAGTCACCTGAAACATCATCCATCTATCCATCCATCTTTCCATCCATCCATCCATCCATCCACCCATTTTCTGCTGCTGGGTCCAGGTCGCCTGATCCACCTCAACTGACTCCTTTTGGTGTGGAAGAGTAGTGACTCTAACTCTGAATCTCGAATGAATCCCGAGTGACCTAACTACCCACGCCATTTCTAAGGAAGAGCCTAGGCACCCTTCGAAGGAAACTCATTTCTGCTGCTTATATCCACAATCTTAGCCTTTCGGTCACTATACTGAGCTTGTGACCATAGGTGAGGGTAGGAACATAAATCAACCAGTAAATAAAAAGCTTTGCTTTCATGCTCAGCTCTCTCTTCCACCATAACAAACAGGTACAGCGTCCACATTACTACAGACATTGAACCAATGTGTGTGTGAACCTCTCACTCAACTCTCCCCATACTCATGAACAAGACCTCAAAGTACTTAAACTCCTTCACTTGGGGCAGCAATTTGTCCTTGTTCCTATGGGTCAACCACCCACAGGAGAGGTAGAGTGCAGTGTGAATCAGTCAGTGAAGAACATTGGGGACCCTGGCAGTCTGATCCCTAGTTGCCAAAACTGGCTTTGGGGATGTTGAACACCACACCTCTGGTGGGGAGGGAGCCCAAGCTTGTGTATCAGGTTGATAGACACTAACTAGATATAGTCAGGCTTGCCTCAATGCATAGGAACCAGCTTCCTAAAAAATGCTACATTTTATTATTTATTTTTTCTGATCTAAGTGTTAAAATCTGGCATGAGCTTTTCTTGGCAAATTTATCTGTACCCTTACCAGGAAAAACATCCTATTAAAGGGAAGACCAATAGTGCAGAAGGTATATTTAAAGTAGGTATTAAACAGCCTGTCCTAGTGTCCCATTTGCTTTTCTTTTGAAGCACTTAATTTTTATCAAGAACAATGACAATGGGATGACAAGGGAAAACTTTACTATAACAAACTTCTTTGCAACGGATACTTATCCTTTAGCCACCCAGTTTTCTGGGACACATCTGGAGTGCATAAGTGTGAGAGAGGTGGTGGAACTGTGTTAAAGGCATGTAAAGCCATGTTAGAATCATCATTCTGTCTCAACCAGGGTGTGGTGAAAGGTCATTACATACACACACACACACACACACACACACACACACCTTTATACAAACTATAGTCAAAGTCAGCAGTTTGAACCAGAACTGTGAAGTGGGCCCTGTGTGAAACTGCATAAATATAAATGCACTCACGTGAGATAATGAACATCTTGCATAGTAAATAAAAACATAACTGGGCAACAGATCTAATCTAATCTAATCTAATCTAACAAAGAAAAGTTGCTAGTATTCTAAATGAAATCAAACATGACAGTTGAAAATGAATAAATCCTACTATTAGTTTACACTAAAACTTCTGGGGAGGGGGCATGTCTGAAGTCTGTCCAAAGGGCACCTATGTGTGTGTGCGTGTGTGTGCAACCTGTTTACCTTGGCTGTAGTTTTCATTTCTTTCTGTTTTAAACTGCACCACAGAGGATCTTGCCTCACTACAAGAGAGAAAATCCATGCAGAGTGCCTATGTGTGGAATTGGCATGCTTGTGTGGATCTTCTCTAGGATGGATTACTCCTGCCATTAAAAAACATACTAGCTTAATGCTGCCTACCTTGGCCCAGTACACTCTCTCACAAGAGTGTCCTAATCTCAAGCATTTCGCTTATTGGTTCAATAAAATAAACTCACAAAAAATATTCCTTAGACAATGTGTATATTCAAAATGACTGAACCCAAGGAATATTTGAGGTAGCACTTGAAATATTGTGTGTGAGAAACTTGGAGACTTGGCCTCCCTTTCTAACTTGATTGATTAATATCCAAAGTGGCTCATTTTCTTTATTTTTAACTTTTGTTGTACTTCAACTGTGGCGCACCAAGCCAGCATGATGTCAGCCTTGAGGCATAGCTCCAAGTGACTCAGAGGTTCACTTTCTACATGCTAAGTGTTGCTCAGACACAGATACAGCACTAGATGTCTAATAAGAGACATGAGATTCCCACTGGATGACTACGGATACAAGACCTATCACCCACCAAACTCTAGGGATGCAACATAAGATGCTCTCTTTCAGTTATCTTTCAATCTTAATTAAAATCACAGTTACAGTCTGTACCTACACAACTACAGCCTACACGCTAATGTGTGTTAGCTGTTTGCTAATTAACGTCAGGGTTGAGATAGTGATACAAAACCTATTGTTATCACTAAAAGTTTGTTGACCTTGTTTGCGTCACAGCCTGAGAATGTCAAACCAGTATCACCACCTATGCCTACAAAAAGTTCTACAGACAAAAAGTATCGCGTCATACTCAACTTATGTTTAAAGCCATGCTTAAAGGTATTTTGGAAAGTATGTGATAGAGTTGCATAATTTATATAGTAGAGCTTTAGTCATGCCTGTAAATAAGTCTGACTAATTCAAACAATAGAACACAAAAGATCAAGCTGAATGTGCCCACATATCCACATTCAAAATCTCATTAGACTATTACACAGCATACATGGTTCCATTTCAAATGCAGATATAAGCTGTAACTCACTGTCAAAGTTTTAAAATTGCTGCAGTTTGCCTTGACACAAAGAAGTGCAGAAAATACTGTGCTGAGCTCTAGTGGAATAGAATAGAATAGAATAGAACAGAAAAGAATAGAATAGTATAGAATAGAATAGAATAGAATAGAATAGAATAGAATAGAATAGTTACTTTATTGTCATTCGGAACATACACCAGTTAGCGCACATTAGAATGACATTTTAGTGCATTATCTCGCCATTGGGCTAAGATAGTATAAACATAGCATAATTAAAAATATAAATAAAAAAGAGAACCTAATATATTTATACACACACAAAAGTTTGAAAAATGTTGTCTAGAAATACAAGTAAGAAAACTGTTCTATATTTAATAAAAATGTTTTATATTATCAGATGAATCAGATGAAGCCCCAAAATAAATTTTGAGTCTCTGTGGCCAAAATTTAACTTAAATGCCTGTCAGGTCTGATGGCTGAGAACATTCTCAGTGATGAAATGTTTTCTGCCATTGCTTCTGTCTCTTTCTTTAAGAAATTTCACTTAGTTTCTCAGGACTTCCTTTAAATATACTCTACTGTATATTCATCTTGTTATATCTTTTGCTTTTTTGATTTAATTGTGAAATACTTCTGTTTTAAAAAGATGAATGCAACTAAATATTAGTTATCTGTATTTTTTCAGTTCATTATGTTTTCTTTCACAGTATGTGCTACTTTTTTGACAGTTCTGGCTGTTAATTTTTTGTTTTGTATAACTGAGAAAGTGATTGTCTGTCTGTCTGTCCTCTCAAGTGGTGTGGCAAAGGCACGCGTGATGGCATACTTCGGTGAAGGGACAGGGCCCATCCATGTGGACAATGTGAAGTGCACTGGCGAGGAGCTTTCATTAGCAGATTGTATCAAACAGGTTCCAGGAACACACAACTGCCGCCACAGTGAGGACGCTGGAGTGATATGTGACTATGGAGTATCACAGCCCAGCTCTAAAGAGGCAAAAGGTCAGTCAATTAGTCAGGGCCTGTTTTGTGCTTAAGGACCCTCTGAAAATAAATAGAGCTTTTATTATTTATATGGAAAATATACTATGTTTAGCAAACACTTCCAAATTGCCATATACTGAAAAACTCATAGAGATAAATGGCTGAAGTAAGTACTGAGGGGTAAGAGTTTGAGCAGAAAGTTTGGGTCAGAGATTGTATATATCCAGATGGTAAAATGGAGAGAGCTGTACATGTTATTGCTTCACCTTGTCCGTAACACATCAGGACAGACTCACACAATGCTATCTATTACCTACACATGTGTTATTGCTGCTATATCTCACATTACACACTGCTGGAAGTCCCACCAGTACAGTGTTTTGTCTCTTTAGCATGCAGATTTGAACATCACATACAACGAAACTATGAAAATGATCTCTATATTTATTCATTTCTTAAGTGAGTTCAGGTTTATATGTAGTAGGAAAAGAAGAATTATTTTCTTGAACAGACTAAATATTTAATAAGAGCCACATTGGAGCTGAAACGTATGGTTTAGCAATCATCACCCTCCCTCAGATTCTCATATATACACAACCACTGGTTCCTCTTTTGTCTCTGTCAGATCCTGTGAACTCAATTTGTGGTCTGCGGCTCATACACACTCGCCAGCGGCGAATCATAGGAGGAGAAAACTCTCTGAGGTAAGTTGGCAGGGACGGCAAGGATTAATAACAGGATGGAGAAAGTCTGACAGATATAGATGTAAGGAATAAAGAATAATGGCCACATTTTCAGGTCAACAAATCTTAGATGGAAAACAGCTGATCTGAAGCTATAGACAAAAAAATTATGTATGCAGACAAATATCAAGATACACTATGTGTAGTGGTTTATGCTTTACAAGTGAAAGGTCCTGGTTCGATTGCAGGTGGGGACACTAGCCCCTCTCAACAAGGAGGGTTGTGTCAGGAAGGGCATCCGGTGTAAAACTTCTGCCAAATTATCAATGTGGATTAATTAGCTGTGACGACCCCTTGGGGAAAATACAAGGGAGCAGCCGAAGGTTCTTTATGTGGAAAGTGAAACAGGAATGTGAGGTTTAAATTAGAATACATGTAGAATGACTCATAATCAGTCCTTTTATGCGATGTGTGTAAAGGAGAAAGAAAAAAGAAACAAAGAGGAAATTTGATGCGTAAATGTTTAAATGTTTGTCTCATTACCTTCTCTTTTTTTACTGTATTTTACTTTTGCATGTGAGCACATTTATAGAAAACATGCTGCCTAATGTAATTTTGTTCTGTCAGATGTTCTAATGTTTAAAAAATAAACACATTTTTCTGTTTACTTTTTCATGGCTCTGCTTTGTGAGGCATCATATAATAATGACATAAGGTGACTTTATAACACAGGAAAGTAACATTTAGTGTCATGTTTACTTTTGATTAGGACTCAATTTTCTGTTCCAGTATATTCTGTATTTACGCCTTAAGTCTATTGTATACTTACGTATTTGCCTGTCTCTTTATATGTGTGTGTGTTTGCATGTGTGTTTGGCTGTTTGTTTATAGGGGGGGTTGGCCATGGCAGGCTGCCATTCGTTTGCGAGGATCTCGAGGAGACGGGAGGTTGGTTTGTGGAGCAACTCTTGTTGACACCTGCTGGGCCCTAACCTCAGCACACTGCTTCAAAAGGTCATAAATACACACCCACTAATACACAAATACACCTACCTTTTAATATTGCACATGTAAACTTTTGAAGTGGAAATGTTGTGTGTGACTACACATACATTTTGCTCTGCCTGTGTCTTCAGTCTTAAAGATGTTTCGCATAAAGTCTGACGTTTGAACTCACCCTCAATCAGCTCCACAGTGTGCACACATGTGCAATATAGTCAAGACTGAGACCTGAGGACTCCACTTGTGAGCATTAATCAGTGGTGGTTTGGCTGATGTTGGGGTGCAGGTGGCAGGAAGAAAGGCAATTACTTCATCTCAGCTTCATCTGGTCTAGGGGCCCACACATAATGCCACAAACCTAAAATATGTCACCGAATGCATACTGTAGAGAAGGTAGTGGAAAGATAAGAGTCCACATTTAATGTTTAAACAGGACATCTTGGGTTTTCTGGCTGTATTTTAAGGATAATGTCGTTTAGCTGTTCCTGAGTGTTCACTCCAATGCACAGGTTTGGTGGGAGAACTATAACCCCTTACAAACCTCAGAAGCTCCATGACTGTAAATCCTGATGTTTCCACATTAAGCAGAGGAAGAAGTATTTCACTAAATCTTTCCCAGTACTGTTTCTTGAGCCATTCCCAGACCACTTTAACTGTCAGCTATATATGCAAGAACTGCTTTGTGTGATGTGAAACTGTCTTTTTTGACTTTATAATGACGCATAGAAATTACTCCAAATTAGAACTATTTGGGATACAATAATCAGGATTGCTAGGAGTGATTACCCAATGATTAGTTAGTCACCAGGGTAATCACATGGTAGAATGATAAATTTTGTATTCAAAAAATGCACAGTGGACGTTGTAGTACCAATAATAATTATCTTCAACTGTAATATTGTCATTGTTTTATTTTATTTTAGTTTTATTTTTGCAAACTAGATAAATAAATGTTTTTGTGCAGCTGAGCATTTTAACCTTGGATGCTGTTTCAGACAGCCAGAGCTTAATGAGTAACAAACCTAAGGCATTAATCCCTTGAACCTGTAACGTGTCAGAACTGGTGATTGAGAACAAGGTTTATCTATCATTAGCAACACATTACTTGCTGGTTCATTACGTACTGAAGTTAAAACCTCTTGTTGTGTTTTCTGCACCCGTGTCCCTAGTGCTGCTTTGCTGGTCTTCTCCACTTGTTCTTTAACATAATGAGCCTTTGTGTGTGTGCGTGTGTGTGTGTGTGTGTGTCCTTTACTTCTTCTCTACTGAGGAAGAAGTTCTTCTGCTACTAAATGCTTCATTTGTGATGATTGGTTTGTTTATTTTAAACAGCTAGCACTTAGGTGTTGTCCAGTGTCAGAGTGCATTTTTACATGTATTTTATGACTTTTTTCTTACATAAGCAGCTCGAATAGTGTCCTCTGTAGACAGTGTGTATCGTGTGTGTGTGCGTTTCATGGTGTTTGCACATTTCCACCAAACACACAGCAGAGCAGAAGGGAAACAGGTAAAGTGACAAGTGCGTTAACTAAGGACGTCTTGATTTATAAGTCAAGTAATGGGTTTTGCTTAAGAAAACATACACTTTAGCAGTGTGGATTGGGAGTTTATTTTTCTACATGCAGCAAGATACTTTCTGAGTGAGCCCACAGATATAGAGAGAGAAAGTTTGGTATGGCTGTAGGTAATCAGTGAAGGGATCAGACTGGACTGATTTAAATATCCACTGATGGACACATACTACAAAAAGGTTTATTTTAAGTTATATTGATTGAGTATAAAAATAAACTTTTAAACATATAATTTTGTAGTTTGTAAAGGTTAAAGGAATGCTGGGAGACTGACTTTAATATGCTCACTCATTTACTGCCTTAGGAGTTGCTTTTTATAATGAATGGGTTTTAATAATTGACTGCAGCTTGTGGAATTAATCTGTCAGCCATTGTTGTAATTATTGTATTGCTCCAGGTTTTATTGATGTTCAAAAGCATCATGAACAAAAGGTGCACACCTGAATACCAAACATATGAATAGCACATTGTTAAAGATATATTTAACTTTCTTTTTGTTGTTACAGAAATTGTAACAACAAAATAAAGAGACACCGTTAAGCAGACACAAAGTACTCCTTTCTAGAGATTGACTTATTCAACTTTTTCCATTCTGATGCAGTTATAGTTACCTTGGCTTTGGGTATTGACTGTTACCAACTACCAGTCCGCTACCAGTGTTAAATTAATAATATCTACTCCCCATAGAGAAGATGAAGCTAGGAATCATTCTGTCATGTGTAAGGCAGTTTGAGGTTTGACTTTAACACTCCTTTTCCTTGTTCTGGCAAACAAAATGTAACAAATACATATACACATAAAGATGAATGACAAATCAAAGAAAAAACCGAATCCTTTAACGCTACAGTAAGGGAATCTGGTATTCTTTGAAAATACAAGTAACAAGTTAATGCTATCTTGACTCTCCCGTTTAGCAAATGGTAAAGCTGTGCAATCCTCCAAAAAGCCAAAAGCACACCACCAAGCGGTGATGACAATATGTATAACCTGAATGCTGAGTTATCAGAAAGTTTGCTTGAATAGAAAAGGGAGCAACAGTGAAATTCACCACAAAGCAGATGTACAGAAGAAGGGAAGCACATTGTAGACGGAGGCTGCAGTGGGTTTCACAATCTGCCATTTATGTGTTTACATCCATGCTGGCCACCACTGCTGAGGTTCAGCAAAATTAAAAAGATAAATTTCATATTCATCTTTCTTTTTTTTGTTTGCTTTTCGTCAAAGCTACAGGACATTGCTCGGCAGCTCTGGAGCCACAGGTTTGAAGCCCTGTACTGTATTTTTGACACTGCCCCCATGTGGTAATAAACAGGGACAACATGTAGACTTAGTGGATTTATGCTTCTGTAAAATTAGTATGTTTGAACCACAAAGCCTTCTGAAATCCTATGCTGTAACCTACACCATAACCTACACAGTAACCCGACGTACACCCCTTAGAAATGTAACTACACATTGCATTGATGGAGCACCAAGTATAAATGCTGGCAACCTTGTCGACCAGGCTACATCTTAGGCTGTACATAGATTCAACACAGACATATAAATTAGCTTTTAAAGCTTTAGGTCTCCAAAGCTCTGTGAGCACTTGCATGCTACTATGTTGTGACCTGAAGGCCTCGAATATAATCTGTTATAGACAGGGGCATCTGGAAATACCAGGTCTGCTTGAAGTCCACTGCCTGGGGTGTGCGCGTAGTTGGTGCATTGTAATGTAAAGTCTCCCTGTGAAAGTCTACACGGTCACAAAAAATGGCAGGCACACAGACATCTGCATAGACCCTCACACTCACTGTCACTCGGACCAAAGTAGACCCAAACTATAATACCTTTTCAAGAAAAAAAGTCAGACATTAATTAAATAGACCAGCCCTATTGGGCGCCCTGCTGTCACAGATACACAATTTACTATTTACTACTACTATTTAAGTCTTAAACAGCTGGTATGAAGTATTCATATATTGGACTGATACCTGTTATATAGTTATGTTACATCTGTGTTACTGGTGCTCTTGTCTCCTGATTGCATATCTGTTTTCAGTGTCTCAAGCTGTTAGCCTCAGCTATGAAAGCTTTGAAAATAAATTTGCTGTATGCAGGCCAGAGCACAAAGACCAAGATAGATACTTCCGACTTCACAGTGTCACCTTTCATTCAATATACTACAACCAAAATAGAGTACAAGCACACAGTTACACACAGCAACAAACAGGAAAATCTAACCATGCAGCCACACAGGTCTTAGAAATTAGATGAGCGAGTTAGCATAATCACTTCTGTTTGTTTGAGTTTGCTCACAAGTACAGATTATTTAAGAATGAAATATTTAAATACAACTGTTCAGCCTTACTAGCAGGGCTGATTCCTTCCTCTGCCCTTAATAGGTTAATAAAAATTGTCCTCAAGTCAGTGTTCACATGCAGTCAACACATTAAACCTAATTATAATTTGTAAATGTACAGCTGTGGACTTGCCAACACTAACATGACACACATATTTTGGCACCAGCCGTAATGTACGAAAGATCCGTTCTAATCCTCACATTTTCCTTAAGCCCAGGATCGTGTCTGGTTGCTTGTGTCACTGTATTAACTTTCTGATAGTCAGTGTGAGTTGGTAAATATCAAAACATTCATGCCTTTGTGCATGTGAAGATTTATGCTGTCAAAAGGCTGGTCAGCAGTGTCCTGTTCTGCCAGGAATGTGGTGACATTCACAGGTCGGGAGATCTTTCCGGAAACACCGCATAATATGTAACTGGACACAGAGACTTGGCTTTTTTTCACTCTTTTACTTTTCCCTGTCTCTTTGTCAAGGCTCTCTCTACTGCTCCCTTCTATGTCACTCCCACTCCATTTTAAAAACTCTGAACATCTCTAAGTAGTAAATGGAAAGTCTGAAAAACACTGTTTTGTTTACCTATAAGTCAGATAACAAAACCCTGACACAGAGAAAGTGACAGCTCTACTGTCATTCCTGTCTGTACTCATTCTCTGTTGTGCTTCCATTTGTTTCAACCTAAAAGGTATTGCCAGAAGTGCGCAACCCTGTTTTACCAAAGATGACTCATCCTCTCTAATGAGACAAATGAGATACTTGCATGAAGGTTCTCGGCTGCACTGTTTGTCATAAGAGTTAAAGTTGATGCATTCGGAATTTTACTGAGAGAATAACCCTACTGTTATGGATTTCTACTGAATCCCAAAAATAAGTTATAGCATTTACAGGCATCTAGTGTTTTAAAAGCTTTAAAAGCTTTGTGTAAAATTGTGTAAATTGTGTAAAATTTAAAAGCTTTGTGTAGCATGCATGTGCTTTTGCCCCCTGTAGTTAAAGTCTTGCTGAAGATTCCACTGCCGGATCTCATAAAATTATTGCTTACATTTTTTATTATCAGTGGTTGGATTGTTATACAAACCCACCCTTTATTTCTCATGACTTCTCGCTGTTCTTCACTGCGCAGGTATGGAAACAGCACCAAGCAATATAAAGTTAGAGTGGGAGATTACCACTCCCTCGTCCCTGAGGAGTATGAAGAGGAGTACGGTGTGGATCAGATTGTCCTCCATCCAAGCTACCACTCCCACAGCAACGATTACGACCTGGCCTTGGTTCGCCTATCACCGAAGGCAGTGGGCCAGATGCCAGGAGAATGTGTGTCATTCAGCCGTCATGTCCTTCCTGCCTGTCTGCCCATGAAGAAAGAGAGAGTGCTCAAACAAGCTAGTAACTGTCACATTACTGGCTGGGGTGACACAGGTGAGGATGTGTATTTGAGTGCTGAGCTTAATGTGATTTCCCAAATTAACATTAGCAAATACAAAATGAGTTCTTTTGAAATATAGATTCATATTCTTTTTAATTTCTAAATGTTTAACACCTCAGGACCTCAACATATTCAAATATGTAAGACTCAAAATTTCCTAAAATACAAGTCAGTGCAGAAAAACAAAAACTGGCAACTTTAAACGCAGTTTCAGAAAAATCTGACATTTACGCATTTTGTTTCATGTTAATTGAAAATATTTCATCATAATTACACATGATGTATTAAAAACAGTTATTCAAAAACTCACTAGCACTGCTAGGTGCCTTAGAGTGTTGAAGAAATACTCAACAAGCTATAAGTAATGTGGTAGTGTGAAACCATAGGGGAGCAAGTGCACACTAGGACTGACTCTGTAGTGAATTAAGGTTGAGTCTACATTTTTAAATCATAGCAGAAAATTTATGTTTTGTATCCGAAAAGAAAACACTATTTTAAAGTGCTTTTAAAGGTCAACTCAGAATCAGAATCAGGATACTTTATTAATCCCACTGGGATATTGCTTGCATTACAGATACTCTGTTAAACATATATAAATATAAACATGAAAGATAGAAAAATACAGATAAGAAGATAAACTATATGAGAGAACCCTGCAAACTGCAAAGCCAAATGAAGAAAAAATGAGTCCCCTCTCCCTGTCTCTCCCTGTCCACACACTTGACCGTGTGCACACGTACACATCTGTTACTGATCTTTAAATTACATGCTTATGTCATTAATCATACTGACTCACAAGAACACAGTGCACGCTCATACAAGAACACACACTCCCAACTAAAAAGTGTGTCTTGTCCTTAATATTAGTTGAATCCATATGCGATAAAATGTTTGTGTTTATCTTGGTGGGTGGAAAAGAGTGTTTTTATTAGTGTGCTTAAGCAAGGCACTGCAGGCTAAAGAGTGTGATGACACGTCTGCTTTGTACAGCTGTTTGTACCCCTCTGATATCATGTGCGCAAGCAAATTTTACACATACGTGCCACCCTAGCTGCTTTGGATAGTTTGGAACACTGTGTGGTCATGGAGAGAGTCAGAGGAAGAAAACCCAGCTCCAGAGGCCTGGGCTCAGTTTTCAGCAGTGGTTCCCTCTGGCTTAGGTGTGGAGACAAACGACTAATGTCTGTGTTCTTGCTTGCTGTTTGATCCTTAGGAGGCTCTGTACATTGAAGGAGATTTTAAAAAATGAATAAAAGAAAAAAGAGAATGAGACACAGAGTAGGAACCTTGTGGAATGAAAGAAGGAGACTCTTACACTTATCCAGAAACCTTGACATTGATTTATCTCTAAATTAAATCTCTCTAATGCCCTTCAAGGGAATGTGATAAATGAGAGTTAGTCAAGTGGAGTCTGCTGCACACCGACCAGTCAAGTTTTCAAATTTATTAAGCACAAGTCATGCATATGTGTAACTTTTTACTTCATTTTCAGGCTTCATTTTTTACATGACACTAATACCAAGTATCACGTCATTCACACATTTACGGAAACAGTGACTGATTTAACCTGGATAAATGCAAGTGATTCCAGGTTGAAAAATATCTTTAAATCTAAGACTTAGAAGGTACTTGTTCATCCTCTGGGAACCATGAATGTCTGAAGTAAGTGTGCAATTAGGAGAATACTTATGCAGGTATTTCCTGCTGATTACAGCATGCAATAGTCAGGGTATTACCAAAGGGCATTAGAAGACAGTGTCTGGGAACCATGTTCATATGTACAAATTTTGAAGATGCTAAGATTATTGAAGATGCAGATATCATAAATGGCAACAGAATTGTGTTTTTTTTGTTTTGTTTTTTATCCAGCTGCCACATAAACATAAATGGCCACATAAATTCAATCAAACCTCTCATTCTGAACTCTCTCCTTCTCCAGGTCGGTCATACTCAAAGACCTTGCAGCAGGCCCCTCTGTCTCTACTTCCCCGCCGCCATTGCCAGCAACATTTCCACAGTGCCTTCACAAACCGCATGCTCTGTGCCGGCAGCATCCAGTCAGAAAAGCGTGTGGACAGTTGCCGTGGAGACAGTGGGGGTCCATTGGTGTGTGAGCGTCCAGGAGGGGGCTGGGTGGTTTACGGGATCACGTCCTGGGGTCACGCTTGCAGGACACAACAGTCCCCTGGTGTTTACACCAAAGTCTCTGCTTTCAGCTCCTGGATACGCAAAGTAATTGGACATGATGAGAAAAAGAAATGATAAAATAAAAACAACTGACATCTCAATCTAAAGGATTGACTCGCACGGTAATAACAATATATAATATATTTCTATGATGACCACCTGATGTCATATTATTACGATAATTATTATGATAATCCAGTGAGGTATGTTACAATCTGACTTTTTGAATTGAACGGACAAGAAGACAATGCTGGACTTTCTTCTCCTTGAAAACTTTAATGAATTTTGTTTTTGAGAGAGAAAGGCATTTTTCATTAATTATTTTAATGATTTAACATTTTTGGTAGCTTTTCATTTTGGATGGTATTAAATACTCCAGAATAATCCATAAATGAAGCATTTCTTTTTTTATGTGACATTACATGCTACTTATTTTTTAAACATTTCTGTGCTCTTTTTTGTTATGATTTTATATTGTATTTTACTTCATATTATAAACATGCGTTGTTGAAAATGTTGAAAAGGGACCACAGTGTTAGAACAAGCATACTGTAAACATGCATGCACTCATGCTGACACAGTTAGTAATGGCCCAGTATTGCATACTTGCACAAAGAACTCATTTTTAATTAATGCATGACATCCAGTGCTTTGTTGTTAAGTATTCTAGTCATATTGCCAAAGGGAAATATGACTTTTAACCTCATTTCATACTCGTTTTAGTAAATTTTCTACATTGTTCATTGTTTTAGTTTGTGTGAAAAGCAGATTTCAGGTCTTAGTAATTCTCAGGCTTTTATACCCACTCAGTATTTGTCCTTAACTTAGTGCCGCAAGGAGGGGGCTTAGCCCTTCTGAATCAAAGCACAAAACAGTGTTGATTTGTTACAGTGACACGTAAATTCAAAGTTCTTGGTTTGGTAATTAAATGTTGTCATGCTTGCATCAACACTAAGGAGAGACAATCTGGTACACTTGAAAAAACACCCTCTGCCTCCTTATTACGTGTTTACTGACTGTGTTGTATGGTTTAATGTAGTTAAACATTTCTTTGTAAACTAAAATTTTGTTTAAAAAAATCTGAGCTTGTCTTTTTAATTAAGGCACTGACACATTATGTAAAAACATATTGCATAGTATGCTTTTTAAAGGGTTTTTACACTTTATACTGCATGTTCTGTCCCTCCCATATACAGTGCATATAGAAAGTCTACACAGCCCTGTTAAAATACCAGGTTTTTCTGATCTGAAAACATGAGACCACGATAAATCATTCCAAAACTATTTCCACCTTGAATGTCACCTATAACCAGTACAATTCAATTGAATTACATCAGAAAATCCTGGTATTTTAACACTGTATGCACTGCTCCTAATAGGTGACAGCTACTGAAACAATAGAGCTCCTTTTTCTCTTTTTTTTGACAGCAAACTGTCAAAGTAAGCATCCCCTTGTCAGACTATGTATATGCACACAGTGACGCTGGTATGTCACACAATGTCAGCAGGAATGGTAGCCGGTTTCTGAATTTCCTGATTTACAAGGCAAACAAGACATATGACTATCTGTCTCAGCTGGAAGCTGCAAGAAATATTGGCAAAAACATACCATTTACTATTTCTTGATTTTGATCTTGATGTGCTTCAGGATGTGTTAATTATAATTATCCACTTGTTTAAAAAGTATAACCCCCATTATACCTTTGCACTTTGTTTCAAAGTTGCTTGTTTCAGCAGCTTTGCTTCCTATGAAACGGTATAGATTATAGTATTGTAGTCATATGTACCTTTGCCTACTCCCTTGTATTCTCCCCAAGGGGTCACCTCAACGGATTAACCCGCATTGGTAATTTGGCAAAGGTTTTACGCCGGATACCCTTCCTGACGCAACCCTCCATGGCGAGAGGTGTAAACCACTACACTACGGGGACAGTGTATGGTGTGTGCTTTTGTTTCTAACTCCACTTTCTGGTGTATTTAGCAGTATATGCATTGCTCATTATGTGGTATCTTAGCATGTTGTCACTTTGAACAATTATGACTCATTGCATTTAATTTTTAATGAAACATTTTTCTTTTAAAATATTATGTCAGGCAAACAAATGAGCTAAGAGGACTACATTCCTGTAAGTTCATGCTGATTTCAGTGTCCAGAAAGCATGTGTTGCAAATGGATGATCAAACCAAAAGCTTGGATTAAACATTTAACTGATTCAGAACTTTTTTGTTTTCCTGATGAACAGCTCTGAGCTAGAAGTACAGTTTTCAGAGCCTTTAGTCTAATAGCCCCCTCTTGTGGCTGTTATTACATATTACAAAATAAACAATAATAATAATTCCATATGCTAAATATTAGGGAAAATCAAGGCTCACAGGGTTCATTTTCTTCAACTAAATAAGAATTAATTTAAGCTTAAATTAAATATAGGCAACATTATGGATGAAAAATTGCATGCAAAAATAAATGCACACTCATTTTCTGAATCAAAGGTTTGAAAGATTTTCAAAATGTCATTCATGAAACATTCATTGTTTCGTGGCTCAGAGGCTGTCAAAGATGGCATTAAAAAACCTTTTCAGCTTTTTCTTAAAACTGTGTTATATATAAAATAGACAAAAGTATTGGCCCACACCTCCTAATCATTGAATTCAGCTGTTTCATTCAGTTTCATTGCCACAGGTGTTTAAAATCAAGTGCTTAGCCATGAAGTCTGCCTTTATAAACATTTGAGAAAGAAAAGATCATTCTAAAGAGCTTACTGAATTTGAGGGTGGTACTGAATTTGAGGGTGGTACTGTAATAGGATACTACCATTACAAGAAGTCAGTTGGTGAAATTGCTTACCACTAAGACTTCCCAGGATCAAGTTGAATATCTAGTTAGTGGAAAGTGGTATTATTTCAAGTGGAAGAATTTAGTGACCACAGCAACTCAGCCACAAAATGGCAGACCACGTAAAGTTACAGACTGGGGTCACGGAATACTGAGGAGCATAGTATGCAAAAGTCACCAATGCTCTGCCTAACTCAGTAACTGCAGAGTACCAAACCATTTCAGCACTGGAACTTCAAGGCCAGGGTTTCCCTGGTTAAGCAGCTACATGCAAGTCTTACATCACCAAGCACAATGCCCAACTTCAGATGGATTTGTGTAAAACGCAGTGTCACTGGACTACAGGGCACTGAAAATGTGTCATGACAAATCACACTTCTCTACCTGGCAGTCTGATGGACAAATTTGGATTTGGCAAATGCCTGAATACACTATGCAAACTATAAAGTTGGAGGAGGGATAATACTATGTGGTTGTGTTAGTGGGGCAGGCCTGAGACCCTTAGTTCCAGTGACAGGAAATTGTTATGCTTTGGATTACCAGACCGTTTGGAAAATTCTACGCTTTAATGACCAACAGTTTGGGGAAGGTCCTTTCCTCTTCCAGCATGACTGTAGCTCAGTGCACAAAGCAAGATCCATAAAGGCATGGTTGGATGAGTTTGGCGTGGAAGAACTTGACTGAGCCACACAGAGTCCTGACCACAACCCCATCAACCAAACAATGCGATGAAATAGAATGGGCATTGTGAGCAAGGTGCTCTTATCCAACATCAATGTGTAACCTCACCAATGCTCATCTGGGAGAATAGGCAAAAAATTGTGAAGCTGTTGTAGCTGTACAGGGCGGCCAATTTCATATTAATGTCCATGCATTGAGAATGGGAAAGGTTTAATGTGTTGGTGACCCAATACTTTTGTCTGTAAAGTGTGTTTCTAAAGAAGAATTAAAGTGTTTCAGTACCAGTGACCAAGCATACTTTTTAACTTCTTTGCAGCAGAAAAAATAACTATTCTGTTATTATTTTGGATATGTAGGTGGCCAAATACTTTTGTCCATATAGCGTATATTGGTTTTAGTGAAGTTTTCTGTAGTATGGCTCTATTTTAAAAAGAGGGACAAAAGATGTGCACGACAATTTGCTAACTCAAAAAAGAAAAAGAAAGTCCTGTCGTGAATAAGCAAGTTGTGGTTCTTAACCAACATATTGCCAACTGCTGAGATGAAAGCAATTCTAGATTAATATCTTATTTCTCTCAACTGGTCATGCTGCAGAAAGTTTTGTGTTCAAAGTTAAGATACGCCTAATTTAGGATCCAACTGTAAGTTGACAAGTAGTCTCAAACCTTGTCAGCATAACAGAGCAACCAAATCCCCTCACTATAGGGATTCAAGTTTCAGGTCTCTCCTGGAATTTGTTATCCATCTCATATAATTCATATAGTTGCTAAATCAAATAAAAGGGACAGCACAGTGGTGCAGTGGTTAGTACAGCTGCCTCACATCCATAGGGTCCTGTGCTCAAATCCACCGACCAGCTGAGACCCCAACATGTGGAGCCCACACACCCTCCATGTGCCTGCCCAGGCTCCTCCTAGGTACCTTGGCTTGCTCCAACAGTTAAAAGACATACTTGTTAGATAAATTGGTGATTCTCAATTGACCATAGGTATGAATGGCCAATTGAGAAGGTCTGCATCTCTCTTTGCCCTGTGATTGATTGGCTACTTCTCTAAGGTGTACCCCGCCTTTCACCATATGACAGCTCGGATAGGCTCCAGGTCCTCCACAACCCTGAACTGGATAATTGGAAGAAGACGGATGGATAAAATAAAAGTGGTTAGCTAAAAAGTAAAATACGGTTAACTAAAAAGTAAAATACTTAGCTCAAAACAAAGTCTAAAGTAGTGGCAAGTAGGCAATACAGGAAACGCTCACATTAAGTACTACTACACTTGATTAAATGTTCTCTAATGAACATTTAATAAAGGAAAATTGAGGTAACCTTGTTTTAACTGAACATTATTGAGCTATAAGTTGTTGAATGTTAACAGATGCCATACTGGATACATTCTTTAAACAGCAAACATTCATCATGTCATATCTACTTACCTTAGAAAAGTATTGACAGTATATTTTCAACCAACAGGTGGGACCGTACAATGTGATTCATGTAATGCATGCTCATTAAAAAGCAACATATACTGTCAGTCATAGCTGTCTCTTTAATTTTGGTTTTTGTGTTTGACATTTAGGATTTTTTGCATTCAAAATGAAGCTAAAGAACAGAGGCCACTGATTATAAAAGGGGAAAAACATAAATTGAGACTTAGCTGAAACACTGAAAAAACAAAAATTGCCTGCAGTTAGCACAGCTACTTTAAGTGTCATATCCACTAGGCTGGTTTTGGCCAATCTTCCACCCACAAACCCATGTCTCCTCAGTCCTTAGAGCTGAAATCATCCGCGCACATTCTCTGCTTAATGGACACAGTGTTCTCCTGCATGTCTTGTCATAGGAAAATAATGAGCAGGCAATTCTTTTTGCTTCAGTGACTCATGTACAGTCCAAACTTTCCAGTGAAAGCCACAAGTGACATCTCCAAGGATGAACAAGGCTACCAGATCTACCAGAAACTAGCTTCACCTTTTTTTAAAAATCACAAAACAATGAGAACCTATTATGGAAAGTAACAGCTTTTCACTCACCCTGAGTCTATGCATGTATCCTCCTTGCTTACTCTCTTTCCTTATAACAGAAAGAATAAAACAAAAAAAGGTAAAACCAAACCTCATAGCATATGTATTGGAGATACATGGAACAGAACATAGTGCAAAGTCATCTCTATGAGAACCACGCACAGCTGACCAGCGCTGTTCTGGCAACATAATTTAAAGGTGATAATAAAATAAAAAATATTAATTATCGAATTCACTGCAGGTGTGCACGAGAATTCAATGGAGTTCAGAACAAGGTATCAAGGACTGTCCAAATAATTCTCATTGTCCCCCACAGTTCACTTCATTGTTATCATGTGGTTTTCCCTTTTAGTCCCGTTTTCTTCAGAGCTGTCTAGTCACCTGAAACATCCATCCACCCATCCACCCATCCATCCATCCATCCATCCATCCATCCATCCATCCATCCATCCATTCATGACTTCAGTTTCAGCTCACAAAGTTTCTTTGTGCTTTCATGACTTCTGCTCCCTTCAGCAGCTTCACAGCTCCTTGGTAAAACAAGGCATGCCGTCCTTGCTTCCACCTAAGGGTGCGCTAAAAGGCCACAGACAATGCATCTGAAGGTCAGGTGCTCCTGGTTGCTTCCTGGTCTGACCCCCTGACTCTTAACCACGGTTCATGGATGCAAAGGTTATCTAACCTTCAGAAAGCAGTAAAGAGAGGGAGGGGGTTCAGAGGAAAACATGGAGAAGAGAGAGAGAGAGAGAGAAAGGATAAAGTAATTTAATTGCACTTGGTTTACTTTTTGATCTAAATGTCAACAATATTAATCAAAAAAGCATGTTGTGAATGCTGTCAGTATACTGGAAACTCTATACTGACATGTCATGCGGCTGCCTTTGATTCATAAACAGTGACAAACCGCAGGAAAAGAAAGTCTATAACCAAAACAAAACTCCAATGTGGAAGAAAAAGAGATCTGCAGAGAGAAACTACCACTTACAATATGACACTTTGTGCATTAATATCCTTTAAATGTGAAGTGTATTCATTTTATTTCAACCCTCTAATGTCACAATAGATATCACATAACCATTTTCTTGCACTACACTGTTCACAACACTTACACTGTTATACAGAGCTACTTTAATTATCAAATTATTTTCTATGCTGTTTACTACACTTAATAAGCCAATTCAATTTCTATTCTTATTTAATAATTTTGAAATATTTTACTGTATATATTACATTATTAATTTATATTTTTTGCATATATATATTATAGCAAGTCCTGAGGAGTCAGCTGAATGGTAAGAACAAGATCCAGGCTAACAACATCTACGCCTTGCCCGTGATCAGGTACCCTGCTGGGATAATAAGCTGGCCAAAGGAGGGGATAGAAGCCACGGATATCAAGACCAGGAAGCTCCTGACCATGCATGGACCATGCAACAAACATCCACGAATACATCAGGAAGATGGCCCCAACTGACCGCGTGCTCAGTGAATACCTCAGGCAGCAGAAACCCAAGAAAGAGGAGGAAGAGGAGGAACCATCATGGAAGGACAGGCCCCTGCACGGTATGTACCACCGGCAGATAGAGGAAGTGGCTGACATCCAGAAGTCCTACCAGTGGCTGGACAAAGCTGGACTGAAAGACAGCACAGAGGCAGTAATCATGGCAGCACAGGAACAAGCTCTGAGTACAAGATCCATAGAGGCTGGGGTCTATCACACCAGGCAAGACCCCAGGTGCAGGCTGTGTAAAGATGCCCCTGAGACAATCCAGCACGTAACAGCAGGGTGCAAGATGCTAGCAGGCTGGGCATACATGGAACGCCATAACCAAGTGGCCGGCATAGTATACAGAAATATCTGTGCCAAGGATAGCCTGGAAGTCCCAAGGTCAAA
>VUQH01031484.1:0-11457 GCA_015106775.1 Etroplus canarensis
TTGGAGACGGTGGCACTGACAAAAAGACAGGAAGCAGAGCTGGAGGTGGCAGAACTGAAGATGTTGAGATTTTCCCTGGGAGTGACCAGGAGGGACAGGATTAGGAATGAGTACATCAGAGGGACAGCTCATGTTGAGAAGCTTGGAGACAAAGTCAGAGAGGCAAGGCTGAGATGGTTTGGACATGTTCAGAGGAGGGATAGTGGATATATTGGACAAAGGATGTTGAAGATGGAGCTGCCAGGCAGGAGGAGAAGAGGAAGACCACAGAGAAGATTCATGGATGTAGTAAAGGAGGACATGCAGAGGGTTGGTGTGAGGGAAGAGGATGCAAGGGATAGGATGAGATGGAGGCAGATGATCCGCTGTGGCGACCCCTAACGGGAACAGCCGAAAGGAGAAGAAGAAGAAGTATATTCCAGAATGTATATGTAAATATATGGAGCTGTTTTTCATATTTGTTTATTTGTTTGTTTTGGACAGAAATCAGGGTGGAGCAGCAAATGAACACTGAGAGAGCAAAAGAGCACAAACGTCATCATTGTAAGAATCAGTAGCATTCACGCTATATATATTTAAAAAAAAAACACCACTGAGAATATAAAGCCAGAGCAAGTTTTCAGACTGAACTATAAAGCAAAATAACAGCTTTGATATCTATTATTTTCTAAAAGCAAAATCCATTCCTGGCTCAAATATGAAAATTGTATTATTTGTCTTGTTTTGCCACAGTGGACCCAAATAAATAAAACTGTTATATAACAGAATGTGAATAAATCTGAAAATATGTTGGTGCGCAAAACCCAAAGTCATATTTGTTTACTTTATTGTGCTGTTGCCAAGGCTAATGGGGCCAGTATGAACAGTGAGATTCAAAAGGAACAAAAAGAACTGTTGACGTTTAACAAAATGCATTGTGTGAAAGAAAAATATAATAAGAAAAGAGTGGAGAGTGGGAAAAAAAATAAAAGAAATGTGAAAATATGTCTGTTTTTTTTCTGGATTGGAAGAAAATTAGAGTCCAGTCAAGCTAAAGAAGATAGCACTTACTGTAAGGGCAGCCGTAGGTTTCCAGTCGGAGTCCGATCCGCCCACTGGAATTCCAGTCCAGAGGAATGAGGCGGAGAAAACGGGCAATTGCAGGCTGTTGCAGCTTGTATTGAACCACATTGTCTGCATTGCTGTTGCCTGGAAAAGACTGAAAATACACAAACACAATTAAAAGTGGAAGATACGTAAGTATTTGTAATGGAAATTTAATTGTTATAAACAGAGTTTGCATTTTCACATGCAGAATAAAAGCAAAGAAATGGAAGCCTTCTGGGCTCCATCTGTAGTCTCCTTTTAGTCCCTGGTTTCTTGACCAGTCACATTTGAGCTGGCTTTGGTTGCATGCTGATAAGCAGTCCATGTGAAGGGAAAACCTAGCGCTATTTTCTGACTATGATTTATCATTTTATAAGTATTTTTTAATCTATCTTAATTCTTAATCAATGAATGGCAGAGGAACACTAACAGCTGATATGCCTGCCATTGCCCACATCGAAAACAGCAGCATGTACCAAAAGTTAGGTCACAACAGCTGGCATACTTTAGTGTCTTGTCAACTGATCTTGTACACTTTTTGATTTTTATAACCTGGTGAGCCTGCCACCAGTAGGTTTTGATTGACTTCATTAAACACACAGAACCCCTCTACAAGAAGGGCCAGAGCCATCTCCATTTTCTGAGATGGCTGAGGTCCTTCAGTATCTGGCAAATGATGTTCAGGATGTTTTATGAGGCTGTAGTGATTGGGGTAGCAGATGCCAATAAGCTCAACAAACTGATCTGCAAGGCCAGTAATATTGCGGGTGTGGAGCTTGACTCTGTGACAGTGGTGTCAGAAAGGAGGATGCTGTCCAAGTTACAGGCAATGTTGGGCAATCCTTCACACCCTCTCTATGAGGTTTGTTCTTTGCCATGACACCTATAGTTCAGGAACGGCCAGTTTAGAAGTAAGTAGAAGAATAGCAGCAAGAGTAAAAGGGAAGGTTTACAAGACAGTAGTGAGACCTGCTATGATGTGTGGTCTGGAGATGTTGGTAATGAAAAAAGACAAGAGGCACAGCTGGAGGTGGAAGGGTTGAAGATGTTGAGATTTTTGTTGGGAGTGACCAGGATGGACAGGATTAAAAATGAGTTAATCAGAGGAGGGATAGTGGATATATTGGACAAAGGATTTTGAGGATGGAACTGCCAGGCAGGAGGAGAAGAGGAAGACCACAGAGAAGGTTCATGGATGTAGTAAAGGAGGACATGCAGACAGCTGGTGTTAGGGAAGAGGATGCGAGGGATAGGATTAGATGGAGGCAGATGGTCCACTGTGGTGACCCCTAACAGGAGCAGCCGAAAGAAGAAGTGATAAACTTCTCATTAAAGGAAATGTGAAGGCTACAACCTTGGGGCTGACATGCTGACATTTAGTACACTTGTCACGACAAGATTTCATGTCATTACTGTTGCAGCTATTTTGTCATTCATTTAAAGTAAAAAATAAGAATGAAAAAGTAAATTTTTAATTGATGATGTTGCTAAATAGTTGTTAAGGACTTGCATTTTTTCATGGTAACTTATTTAGTAGCTGTAAAGTTATTTCACTCAAAGCAAATCTCAGCTGCACTGCTAACATTGTGGAAAAGGTTGTTCATCCATCCATCCATCCATCCATCCATCTTCTGCCACTTGTCCAGGTCACAGGGCCAGCAGTCTGAGCAGAGATGCCCAGATCTCACTTTCCCTGTCCACCTCCTCCAGTTTTTCCAGGGGGACACCGAGGCATTCCCATGCCAGCTGATCTCGCCAGCATGTCCTGTGTCTACCCCAGGGCCTACTCTCGGTCAGATATGCACGAAACATCTTGCCCAGGAGGCATCAAGGAGGCATCTTAGATGTCACAACCATTTCAGCTGGCTATTTCTGATGTAGAGGAGTAGTGGAGTAGTGGTTCTATGCTGAGCCCCTCCTGAATAACCAGATTCTTCACCCTATCTCTAAGGGAGAACCAAGACACTGATGCAACAATCACAATTATGTGAACCTTTCTTTCATCATTTCTGTACTCCAGCAATACCAAAATCATTCCACTTCAGTGGAAAAGTGTGTTCAACTGCAAATGATCCATTTCAATCTTTGATCAATAGGGAGAGAAAGCAACAAGATCAATAGTTTAGTGACTGAGTTTCAGAGATGGAGATTCAATGCATTTGTTGTATTTTTTAAATAACAATTGTTTATTTTTATTAATTGTATTGACACAGCTCTTTTTATTTACTTTAAAGGTCATCCTGTCCAGATCACTTCCTCTTCCTTGATAGAAACTAGGTGCTTGTATTAGGGTGTAAAATGACTGTACCTTTCGGCTGCTCCCTTGTATTCTCCACCAAGGGGTCGCCACAGCGGATTAATCTGCATTGGTAATTTGGCAGAGGTTGTATGCCAGATGCCCTTCCTGACGCAACCCTCCATGGTGAGAGGGGCTTGTGTTCCCATGTCATATTGGCAACCGGTATAATGATCATGTTAAGGACACAGCTCATCCCTATTAGCAACAAGAAACAGCACACGTTGGCTAAACAAGCTATTTCTGATGGCCTGATGAAGGAGAGATGAGAGGGCATTTTAACAGCAGTTTAGATCTCTTCAGATTTGGAAACTTTTCCTTTGAGGAAATTATGTTCATTAACCTGCTTTATGCAAGAATCTTTTCATAGGATTTGGAGTGTTAGCAGGGAATTGATTTGTCTGTCTCCCTCAGACTCTGGGCATTATGCCTGATGGATTTCTTTCCATCTCCTCCATCTGGCTATCTACCCTAATTACATGCTTCCCTTCAATTTGACATACAGGTTAACTGGCTCTTCCACTACTGAATAAAAACTTAGACACTTAATTAACTTATTAATCCCTCTGTAATCAAGAGAGAGTTGAGCTGGATCACATCATATGATAAAAATAGCCTTTATGGTTGACTGAAAGGGAAAAAAACAATCAATGGGAAAATTGTGAATACATTTTTATGGTTATTATGTTTAAATTTTTTTTTTTTGTACTTGAAAGGATGCAGATGTTTCAAGAATTAAACATTCACATCCTTTCAAACATTTGTGAAAGAATTCACGCATGGTGCTATAATAGTACGCAAACTCTTGTAACATGTCAGTTGGTAAAATTTCTTCGATCAACTGCAATTGTTATTATTGGAAAAATGGATGCATTTAGGTACCACATCAATTCAAGCACAAAATGGCAGACTATGTAAAATTACAGAGTGGGGTTGCTGTGTGCTGAGGTATATAGTGTGTAAAAATCACCAACACTCTGCAGACTCAAAAACTGCAGGGTTCCAAACCTCCTCTGGCATTAATATCAGCACAGAAATAAGGAGCTTGATGGCATGGGTTTTCATGGCTGAGCAGCTGCATGCAAGCCTTTCATCACCAAGTGCAAGGCCAAGCTTCAGATGGAGCAGTGTAAAGTATGCCACCACTGGACTCTGGAGAAGTGGAAATGTGCTCTGTGACATGATGAATCATGCTTTTCTTGCAAAGCAGGGTCCATACAGGCATGGTTGGATGAGTCTGGTGTGAAAGAACTTGACTGGCCTGCACAGAGCCCTGACCTCAACCCCATCCAACACAGGAGCCAGTGGGGATGAACTAGAACAGAAAATTCAAGCCAGGCTCTCTCATCCAACATCAGTGCCTGGCCTCACAAATGTTCTTCTGGATGAATGAGCAGCAGTTCCCACAGGCACACTCCAAGATCTTGTAGAAAGCCCTACCAGAAGAGTGGAAGCTGATATAGCTGCAAAGGGGGAACCAATTACATATCAGCGCCTACGAATTTAGAATGGGATCTCATAAAAGCATTATTAGATGTAATCTGTAGGTGGCCCAGTACTTTTTCCCCATAAAGTGCATTTACAAAGCTGAAAACAGCAAAAAATTAAACTGGACAACAATTCTAATATCTTCTAACTAATCGTACTAGCTTTTTTGAACACAGGAATGTTACATTTAAGGTGGCTTTCAAAGATAAATATGCATACATATATCATAATATAGATTATTATAGTATTAATATAGATTATTGTTAAAATATTTAGATGATATTTGCAAACAGAATGTGAACAGCAATCCTCTGGCTCAAAGCCAAAAATGTTATGCATCTAACCAGCAACCCTGACCTCCTCCTTAAGAGAGATTGTGGTGCTAAAAATGTCAAGACAAAAACCACTTGTGAGATGACAACAAGGCATATGTATACATCACTTTAAGTGCTCAAATTCACAACCGGTGCTGTTCTGCTGGAAAAAATCTCATATAGAACTGTATAGTAGTGTAGTGTTTCTGTTTATATGTATTTGAGTGACAGTTGCTGAGGTCCAAAAAAGGTGAGACTGCTGAGTGTTTCATCTTCTCAAAGCTTTGAGTCAGCTAGCAGGAAGGAAGCAAATAGACTGATGGGTTTCAATGGAAAATGACAGAGGGGGAAGAAAATTACATCGTGAGAAGAAAGAGGGAGTTAAGCAGTAAAGACAGCAAATAAGAAAACAAAATAAAGCAATAAAGGAAATTTGAGAAACAGGGAAAAAGTGAAAAGAGCAGGACTTGTTTCCTCATCTTTAACCCTCTAGGCGAAAGAAAACAAACTGATAAAGAGGAGCGAGACAATAAAGAAAAGATGGATTGCGGTACTTCCAAGCACCCACAGGGTTCTGAGGAAAGACAGAGAAAAAAAGATGACATACTGAGAGAGGAAGAGGAAAACAACAAATTTCCTTCCTTGGTCTTCAGCCCACTATGCTATGAACTGAAGCCAAGTAGGAAATAGTTGATCCAGCAGCTCTGCCATTAACTTTCTCCGCTGCCAGACTCGCTAAGTCTGGCTGAGTAATTCACACAAGTTCAGAAACACTTTGAAATGTGATTGGGATTGTACAGAGTTTATATACAGTGTCAGATCAACATGTTTTTAAACTGTAAGGAGCGGTTCTTTCCGCTCTCTCAGAAAAGAACCACAGAGCTGAGATTAACAGGATTAAAACTCAGCTCAACTTCAAATTAAAGGCTCCTCTCTGCAGCACTGTAACAAATGTGGCTTCTTCTTGGATCAGTGTCCATGCACACAATGAAAACCTTTCCAGATTTCTTGTTTGATAGGGTGTCCGAGTCACTGGGAACATGCAGGTACATATTTTGAGCTGGCTCGCTGAGCAGACAGGATTCATCACTGTGCTTTCAACACAAACTACAAAGCTATTTAGTATTCTAGTACCACTTTATTCAACCACGTTTCACCACTGCAGTGGGACAAATACAACATCCAACATGACACTTGCGCAATGAGAAAACACCAAAGGGAAGTGCTGGGTCCACAAAGAGGCAAGAGGCAATGCCTCAATGCCCTTGTGACCAATCTCACTGATTTCTTTATTAATCAGTCTTACATGGACCAGCTGAGCTTTTTTCCTTTATGGCTACATTATGCCGACATGCTGGTACTTGTGATCAGAGAAGCAAAAAGTAAGAAAATTACCCAGAGAGAATCCAATAGAAAGCGTCTGATGAAGGTGTTGGGCCAACACATCCTCAGAATAGCTTCACTGATCCTCTGCGTTAGTTGTACAGATCAAACACATCTATTTCACCCAATGTAAATGTTTCACCCAATAGAGGAGGGCATGATCATTCATCATAGCTTAAAGGTGATCACTCAGAGCAATTCTGTATTGATTTACAGCGTCTCTTCCATTTAAGGAAACAAGTGGAGCCAAACCACACCTGCAAATTCCCCAACACATAAACGACCCACAGGATCTTGTTAATGGAGGGCAGGTTTTCCAAGAAATTTGTCATCTGTCTGTTTTCCTCTGGGTCTGTCTTTGGGAGGCACTTTCTGTTTGCTTTTTAAAGAGAGTGCATTTATCACTGCATGGCTTTTGTGATCAGATTTTTAACAGATTGACTGGAACCAATAACATTTGGGCTTGTTTTGTTTCACACGGTAATTGGGAGATTTAAAGACAAAAGAGAGAAGTGCAGAAAAGCAGGGGGGGGGTTTCTTCTTCGGATCACACTCTTTGCATTCAGTCTTATCACTGCTGCAATAACAGACACCATGATGGTCAAGTGGTTTAGGTGTTGGACTTAATCTCTAATAAGCAAATGTCCATATGGGTTTAACCTAAATGTACCTTTTGGCTGCTCCCTTGTATTCTCCTCTAAGGGGTCACAGATTAATCCACATTGGTAATTCAGCAGAGGTTTTACACCAGATGCCCTTCCTGACACAACCCTCCATGGTGAGAGGAGCTTGTGTCCCCACCTAGAATCAAACCAGGGACCTTTGGCTTCAAAGGCAAATGCACAAACCACTACGCTACCGGGGACACATATGGCTTTAACCTAAAATCCAGGTAAACTACTTGAGAACAAGGGTGGTTTGCTTATGCAAAAAGATGAACATTTAACATTTGAAGCTCAGATACACGGCATACCAAAACTCTTCGCATGTTCTGAAAAATTCCCTTGTGTATCCACATTTGACCTCATATAATTAGCCCCTTTTAGTGAGTGACAGGTTGAGATGAATCAAAACTTTTTAAAATCAACATGCTCTTTACATTTCTCACAGATGACTGCTTTTAAGTGGAGCTGATTACAGTTTAGGACAGTCAAGAGCAGAAGAATGTCTAATCGTTGTTTGCTAAAATACGCAAACAGTGGGTGAGTGGTTACAGCATTGCGCTAAAATGCAATAATTACATGTTCTTCTTAAGATTCAAAACAAAATGGTTCATCTTCTACAATCAAAGCTCGACTTTAAAAAACGACATTGTAATTGCTGAGATAATGGGGAAGTCTATATTCCATATTGAATCCATTTCATTCACTTTCTCAGAGATTGTGTCAGATCAAACGGTAAAAGCAGTGACATGCGCTTGACTTTTACAGAATGACAAGCAGAGACAATGACCACGTCAAACCAGCCCCATCAAAACAAAATAAAACACATCCCCCTCTACAGTTTAACACACCAGATTAAAACAAATCATTTCATGATTTTGTGCTGCAGGAATTTTTTAAACCGTTCCTTCAGTAAAAGAAGCAAAACCAAACTCTGAAAACACCTCACTACACATAAAGTGTGTATTATTGGCACATTTTACTTAAGGTATCAAAAATAGCTCAATGAGTAATTTGCTCATTTATTTGTTAATTCTACACATATCTGAACAGATCTGATCTCAGAGTAATGAAAGCAGAGCCAGGAGCAGCTTAACTAGAATGCTCATCTCCTGTTAATCACCCATCAAAAATCAGAGGTTTATCCACAATGCAAATGTTCAATGAACCAGATAAAGCTTTTGACCTTTCTGTTTGCCCACCTCCAGCCTTTGTTAACGGGACATGGGTACACCCTTGAAAAATGAGGGAAACTACAATTACAGATTCCAATTCCTGATGGCTGATAGTCAAGAAGAGTTGAGCTAGCCCCAGAGACAAATGCCAACTGCCACCACAAGATTGCAGTAATTTATTGTATGGATACTAACTTGTAGTTAGGGGTGGAGGCCCTGGAAATCCAAAGCCTGGCTGCAAAAACTGGCTGTGACCATCATTTGCGCTTATGCACTAAATGGTGGTTCAAAGCATCCAACCTTCTTGGAGTCCCTGGATGAGGTGCTGGAGGGTGCCATGGCTGGGGTCACCAGTACTCATGTGAGCAAAGCCTGTGTGACTTGGAGGGTTGTAATGGATAGGAACAGCCTGTCCAATTTGAACATGAGCAGTGGACTTCTTTGGACTTCTATGCTAATCACATTTCCACCATAACAAATACTATGTTTGAGCTTAAGGGTTTCCATAAGTGCACTTGGAACCAGGTGCCCTAGGGTGCAGATTTATGATCAATTATGTGATTGTGTTGTCAGATCTGTGGCAGTGTGTCTTAGGCACTTGGGTAAAAAGATGAGCAGGGCTCTCAGCTGATCACCACTGGGTGGTGAGTAGAATCAGGCTGCAGAGGATGTTGGACAGGCCTGGCCAGACAAATAATGAAGTTGCACTAGAAACGTTCGGCAAAGGACCTGTGAGATGTTCAATTCCCAAGGTGGGCAGAACTGGGGAAACTGAATCCAAGTGGATCGTGTTCAGTACCTCTTGTACTGAGATGGCTGTACGGAGTTGCAGCAGTAAGGTGGTATTTACCTCTTGTGGCCATAACCCCCAAACCAGATGGTAGATACTGCAGGTGAAGGAACCAACAAGCTGAAGAAGGAGTCCTGTTGTGCTTGGTTAGCTTGTGGGTCTACAGATTGGAAAGTAATTTCCCCCCGGGGATTAATAAAGTATTCTGATTCTCAGACTGCAGCTGGCAGGGCAGGCAGAGTGTGGCTCTGGCAGCAGCTGAAGTAAAAACCCACATGTGGGAGAAGCGAGGCCATGGAGGAAGACTTTTGGTTGGCGTTGAGATATACACACACATTTGTCTGTCAAAGCAGTCTGCACTGTCAAAAAGAAGTTGAAAACCTAAATTTAAGGATGTACCTGTTGTAGGGATTTTAACACATCATGAGAATAGCACTTGTTAGAGGGTTTGTTTTTTGTAGTATAGTTCCCTTTAACATTATTTTTATCAGAAAAACACAGTGTGAGTACCATTCTGAGCTGCTGAAATAAAATTTTGTCAAAACGGACTAGCCTGTCGCATAATTGTGATTTTTGGGGTGTCTTTGAATTCAGACCTCTGTGTTGATAATTTTCATTTCTATCAAACAAATCCCAACCTTTCGTTCCTAACACGTTACCCAATCCATATTAATATAAATATCCAGCATGTTTTTTCCTGTTGAGCTCTGATGTGCTTTTAAAAGTGTTCCTTTATTTTTTTTTTTGTGCAGTGTGTATATATACGCACACTTGTCCCACTTGACTGCCTCTGTGTTCTATATCTGCAGCAAAATGTTGTGTCAGAAGGTCTGCAGAGTCAGCAGAGCTCCAACATAGGCTCATACATAATGAATGAAAAGATAAACTCGTGTTGACTGAGTTTATCTGTACGGGATAGATGGACCCACAAAGCACTTCATGGCTGTACATCACTTCATGTGAATTCCACTACACAAAACATGTTTATTGATCCCTAAGGGGAAAAAGTACAGCGCAGCACAAGGTTAAAGAATAAAGTTTAGATATGAAAGTGAAGTCTCTTGTGAAGCTATAGTATAAAAAGGAATTCAGCACTTTTATCAGCCAACGCATTTGCGATGTGATGCAGTGTTTGGTTTGATTGGTTTTTGTGCAGGGTATGAACTAATCTGACTTTGGGACTGCGCCAGTGGACAATCCTCCTAATGACCACCAAAAGCGAGTGTTTAGTTTGTTTTTTCATCAATGTATTAAATCAGTGATGTAGCTTCAGCTGCTCCCTTGTATTCTCCCCCAGGGGTCGCCACAGCAGATTAATCCGCATTTGTAATCTAGCAGAGGGTTTACTTTGGATGACCCTCCTGATGTAACCCTCTATGGTGAGAGGGGATTGTGCACCCACCTGGAATCAAACCACAAACCTTTCCCTTGTAAGACAAATGTGTAAATTACTACAAATCCTCATTATGTAATTCACATTAATTCTAACTCAATGCAGGCGTCCCACCATATGACTGACACAAGTTTTTCTCACTTCAGAGAGACCAGTTCCATTTGCAGGAGCTTGCCTCATTTTGATGAAAATGGTTGCAAGTCATTGTCTCCTTTAATGTGACTGGAAAGAGGAATCCTTTGTGTTTTTGCAATGTTTTGCTTCTGAGTGATTTGTTTGGGAAGCTGAACAAATCTCACACATCCAAAGAGTTGCACATATGGCAACTTGCCATCATTTAGCTTCATGTCTTTTAATGTCTCAGTCTTCACTGAGTCTTTGCAGTAAGTTGTGAATCAATAGCACCAACTAGGATAGGGAGCTAATGCCTACACAGAGATAAGCTCACACACTCCATGAATAGGATTTAGGGTTGTGGGTTATGCTGACAGGTGCGCTGAAATTGTATGGAGTGTGGGTATTGTTTATGTACATCCTGCTTCATACAGTAATAGTCTGGAAACTTGGGTAACAGACACACTCAGTACTTAGGGAAGCATCTATTACAGTTATTCATAACAAAGACTGAGGATCACACAAAATATAAATAAGACTTCCAGGAGAAATCGTTGAGCAGCTACACTAATCAATCATCATCCCAAAATGACGGAAACTAGAAAGAGGGTGTTTCTGTCTCTAGGTATGATTTCAAAATTGCACCTCAATGTCTCTTTGCAGAGATGCTAGTTTATCTCCTCACCATTTATTTCATTGTGTGTGTGTGTGTGTGTGTGTGTGTGTGTGTGTGTGTGTGTGTGTTTGTTGGTGAAG
>VUQH01031485.1:0-14075 GCA_015106775.1 Etroplus canarensis
TTTAAAAAATAAACTCATGAAACAGGCCTGGACAAAAATGATGGTACCCTTAACTTAATATTTTGTTGCACAACCTTTTGAGGCAATTACTGCAATCAAATGATTCGTGTAACTGTCAGTGAGATACCATCATTTTTGTCCAAGCCTGTTTCATGAGTTTATTTTTTTAAATAATTCTGTTGAAGCATGGTTGAAAAGCAATGTCTGACTTTCACTGGTTAAATTTCATAGAATTTTTATTTATTATTACTTTTGTCAGATTCAAGTTATTTCTGTGACCATTGTGAGTTTTTCTTTCATTAACTGAAGGGTACCAACAATTTTGTCCACGTGTGTATTTCTGATAAATGTGGTTCTACAAGCTACTGAATCACTGGGTGTACTCAGTTTTTCACAGTACTGCATAGGGTCCTGTAAAAACTTCCTTTTTCACATGACTGTATCTATGTATCGCTTTAAGTCTAAAATCCCTACATATGCATTGTACTTGAATGAGTGTAGGCAACCTGATGTTGTTATGCAAGTCTGTCTATCAGATTTGCCACCAGCCTAACTTAGGTAGTGGCTGGAGAAAGCTTTAGCAGATTAAAGTCCATCTATCGCCACAGTTGAGGCAGTAATCTAAGTTTCATTTTGAAGCACCTAGCATTCAGTGTGCAAGCATGGGATTACAATGATGGCTGGTCCAGATAAATCCCCTTGCACTCTGAGTAAATGTGGAGTACACCAAGAAGGTCAAGACTGTGTGTGCAAAAAAAGCAAAAATTAAATCACTTTTCAACCCAAATACATTTTCCCTCATGTCGTAAAGTTGTGCAGGGTTTGAAGCAATATGATATAAAATAAAACCTCAGATCAATACCAAGGCTCTGATCTCAGTTTCAGCAACGCAAATGTTCATCAGGTGAACGCCACCTCCAGTGACCGAGCACTCCTCAGTGGAAAAAATACTAATGGACTTTCCTTTCACTCTATGAATCAAAATCAGAATGCAAATAACAAAAAACAACAGCAGTGGCTCCAGCCAAAATGATGAGTAAAATGCAATCAAAAACAGTCCAAAATTGGCGGGTCACTAGAAAATAAAGACGAAACAAGCAGGAATTGTAGACTGCTTTACCAGGCTGAGCAGTGCTATGACAGATGCCTGCACAGGGGTCACAAGTGAGAAAAGGCCACAGTTTTGATGCTTAATATAGTTATTTAGGGGGGATGTGCCAGACAAAACATGTCAAGACTAAAGGAAGCACTAAAGGGAAATATAAACTTAGGTTTTGTAGATGATGCATTTAGAATATAAAAAATAAAATATATCAAATAAAAGCCAGCACTCAAATATTAATGGCTTATTCAAGCAAGCAGAAACTGATCTGAAATAAAAACCAGGTAGCACAAAACAATGGAGCTGACCAAGATAACTGAACTATAGGACTTGGGTGATAAACTGATTCCAAGTCACATTTCAACAGCATTTATTCCTACAGTAATAAGACAAAATTGCTATGCATACCATTCTACTGCTGTGAATAAAAAAAATAACTTTTTCCCTTATTCAGTCATTATGATCAATTCTGCAAATACTTCATGATAAAACCCCTTCTGGAATTTATGTGAAGATTTGGACTACAGTAACAGCAGCAGACAATGGGGTAAAAAAACAAAAATCAAAGTACAAGGGGATTTTCTACATGCATGTGTCCAAAAATAATGGGACACGTGGTAACATGTAAATTACAATAGAAAGAAATGGTACGAAAGTCTTTTAAACCCTATATTTCACTGAAAATATTACAAATACAACATATTAAATGTTGACACAAATAAATGTTTGTTAATACCATCATCCATACTATTATTATATCTTATCATTATTACTGAAACAAGTATGGTCATTTTGAATTTGATAAGAGAAATATAAATAATAGTGGTTTACACTTTTGTTTCACATACAAAGGGTTACAACCAGGATTAGAAACCAGCCCAGCCCTGGTGGTCCCTTGCCAGAATACTCCTAATGCTGGTCCCAAGCCTGGATAAATGGGAAGGTTACATCAGGGAGCATATCCAGCGTAAAATCTGAGATGCGGGATCGGAAAGGGAGAAGATGAAAGCACCCATATATAAATATATAAACAGAAGAATACATATTGATGCTATTCTTTCTTGATGAACTTTCAGAGCTATCTGCACTTCAAGGCCACCTTTCTCAATTTTTTTTTTAAATTTCATAATCCACCCAATGTTATCCATGTGTGGCAGACCTGGACACAAGCCAGTTTATCACCACACTCATTTGTGGGTGTACTATGTGCTCTCACAGTGGTTTCTGGGAGTAATCTAAACGGCTTGGTTTTTAATGCACTGCTGCCTAAGAGCCTGAAGATCATTGTTGAATATTGGAGTTTGTCCTTATTTCCTGTGTTCTAAATGTATCTGGATTCTCTTTGATTTCAAGATTTTGAAATCCCCAAATTAAGAAACATGCTATTTCACAGAGGACCTGTTTCCAACTGAACTAATTAGTTATGAGATCTTTCAACAGGTATAAAGGCAACTTTCTAGTTGTTTGCTACCTCTAAATTTCCTCCTAAATTTTGCCAAACATGCAAACAGTAAATTCAAAATGCATGTGTTTTTAAAAAATGACACCAATAAAAATACAATTGTATATTGTGTTTTTTTTTTTAAATTTTATTTGAACTTTTTTAGAAAACATTGCTGTAATCATATCCAATTAAATATATGATTATTTAAAGTGGAATTCACAACACGCAAGCAATTAGCTTGCATTTGAGCTGATCAGCTGTCTCTGTTTCTTTGCTGCAGTGTTGAACTGGATTTCAAGCAACAGGAGGACAAACTACAGCCACTGATGAAGAGGCTTTGCCCTACAGAGGACACCCACTTTCCCTCCCTGCCTTACCCCCAGGAGGCCTTCACCTCCACCCCAAAACGCAAGTCCAAAGCTGACTCCAAGAAACATGCTCGCTGGAAACTTTGGTTCCTGTGACAACATAGAACTATCTTCTCCTTGCTACCTTGCACAGGATTTAAGCATCCATCTGATCATCCATTTTTGTTTGCGTTATTAATCATCTTTTGTTATGTGAGATTTCATTGGATGTAGACCTGGTATTAATGGAGAGTTAGACAACTGGATACTGAACCCCTTTCTGAGACGACAGGATGTCTAATGAAACACGAGCATGGATTCCACGGAAAATTCAAAATGTCATGCTTACCAAAAATGGATTCAGAGTTATTTTGAACTAATTTCTTCAAACAGGGTGTGAAATTACACCAGGGAAACATATTTGGAGATCAGCAAGGTGAGAAGATGAATTTGATTTCCCGCTGTCTATTTGCATATATTTTTCTAGCTGACGTCAATGGGGTTCTGTTCTATAACGGTTCTGTGCCCATCACATTTCTATTCATCAGCCGGGACTTTCTTCCCAGCCTCCAGGAGAGGTTGGCAATTCAACCGTTGAGGCCGTCTGAGGCCTCCATAAACAGCATATCACTGTACTGCAAAGCACAATTAGAACTGTTCAGGACACGTTTTCTCCAGAAAAAGAACTATTTTCAGTAATAACTCACCTATGTAGATTGTCTACTAACCATGGCAGAGTGAAGACTTTCATATATATCTAAAGAAGAGACCTAAAGGACAAATTGTCAGAGATGTTTATTGGAGTTCTACGGTCAACTTTTTATCTATCGATAAAATGTCTCCTTAAGTCAACTGACTTTGAAGTTTAAAAAAAAATGACTAAATAACACTTATTTTCTTAATAACATTTGCAAAGTTAAACATCAATGTACTTTTTTCTATATAAATATATCTATATACATTCAAATAAAGGTTTAGCAAAATGTATTTATTTGAGCTGCAGTGATGGGAGCTGTGCAGTTCAAAAACTACAGTGCAAAGGAAGCAAACCATTTCTTAATTCTCAATTCTGTTTCATGCATCTCATATAGTTATTACTAACCTCACATATAGCATATAGCCATTAAAGCCCAAGAAAAGAAGAAACCCATTCATCAGTATAAAGCTACAGACACACACACAGAAAACTGATTCGGTTACAAAACCAGCTATAATAGCGTTGGTTTTCAGCACACGCAAGAGGTATCAGAGGATAGCTTTGATTGTATTGCTGCAGTATCCTGTATCAGCTACTACAACAGTTACTGAAATCAAGCCAGAGAGACTGAATGTGCCACTTCTGATCACAACCAGGGCTTCTACAGTGCAGGGTGGCAGGCTTATAGCCTTGCATGCTTTTTACAACCTTTGAACTTTGCAGGATATTTTCTAGCTTTTCAGAAAAATTTTTTTAAGGAGGTTGACAAAATCTTTCCCCCCCCATTTCCCATTATAACAACAATTATTATTATTATTATTGTTAATTCCTGCTCAATGCTTTGCATCTATTTGACTGTAAAGTAAAGACACATGTAGTAACTCCACACAGGGTTCCAAAACTATGTACAGCCAAAACAATACATGCATTTGCTATACTGTCATGTGAAAAAGTGCGTATATCCCATGAAGACAGATGACCTTTTGGACAGATTTGGATGAGCAAACATTTAGACATTCTATAGGGTTTATTGTTCTCTTTGCTATTCAAGTGAACAGTGTCATCATGCCAAGATCTCTGAGAAGTTTCTGAGAAACACAAAATGTTATCACAGGATTTGCAGGTAACTCTTGCAGCTGCCAGTGTTAAAGAGCTTTTGTCTCCAATCACAGAGAGATTCCAAAAATTTGACATGCATGGGAGGCATGCCAAGAGAGCTGTTTGGCTGCAATAACCACAGAGAGTTTGTGTAGACCAAAGACAGCTTTTCAGGAGAAAAACCTTATACCACCTGTGAATCATGGCGGTGGATTTGTTCTGCTTTGGGACTGCTTTACTCACTGGGTCTGGGCAACTTGCAGTCGCTGATTCAACACAATACATCAAAGAATTTTGAATGATAATTTGAGGATATTTGTCAGAAAGTTGAAGTTGAACCACAAGTAGACCTATCTACAGAATAAAGATCCTAATCATAAAAGTAAATCCATCTTGAAATGGCTTGAAAAGTAGAAAAGCTTTATGGAATGGTCTAGTCAAAGCCAAGATTTTAATCTCATTGAGAAGCTTTTGGAGAATTTGGAATGGGAAGAACAAGCTAGAAAATAATTTGGCAACACAAGTAATTCTGCATGAAAGAGGTCGAAATATTCAGTAATCCAAAATTAAGACTTTTAAACGACTTTGCTAAATGCCTACAATAAATGCCTATTTGAAAGAGGACAACACTAGTTTCCAAGGCCAAGGAAGTACACATTTTACATCATAATATAATTTCACATTTTACTGAATAAATTAAAAAAAAAAACAAAACTTTGTGTCAGTGTCCTTCAAATAATCAACCTGTAGCAGCATTTCAAAGAGGATCAAATGTTTGTTTGCCCGGATATTTTTTTTAAAAAACAACCAATTTCCATGGGATGTTTTTACTTATTCACATGACTGTGTGTAAATATATGTTACACAGCATCAAATAGGGCTAATACCATTTCAAGAGTTGAAAAGCAGCCAATATCAAAAAGAAAACAAAATTAAGTTAATAATGCCCACAGGAGAATAAAACCGGCCACTCTAAAAGACATACCCACTGCCCCAAAAGACAGAAAATATACCAAACTGGTTTCAAGGACATAAAAGAAGAGTGCAACAACAATACCTAGCAAATTACTAGATATCACTGGCTTGATCTTCACAAGCTCCAACATGCTGCATTTTGTTGGTTACATATATTTCACACCTTCACTCCTGTATATGCTAGGTTGGTTTCTTTCAGTAGTTATACTGTAGCATCAAGAAAGAACTAGATGTTTATCTGTACCTTAAAGAAGTGCAATTGATTTATTATGTGCAATACTGTGTCTTTTATACTGTTTTTTAAAAAAGACAAAAATAAAGATATTTAATATGCAAAATATGAAAATAAAAACAGACATCACAAGAGCTCTCAGAATCCGAGCTAAATGGTGTTTCATTTGCAGAGCCATATGCAGACTGGTAAATGTCCCCATTCTTCAGGCATATAGGAAGTAAAGAAATGACTCAACTGAACTGCTAAATGTCTGCCTAGTAGCATCTAGCCATTACAGGGGGTTTTGGAATTTGTTTGCCCAGGCTTGCGCAATCTGCATTGTGAATTAACATCACATCATCACTGCAGGGAGAAAAGCACTTTTGAACAACTGAAATTTGTGCAGAAGAAATGACAGAGAAAGCGCTCATACCCCATGTAAACTATCAGTATGTGAATCAGCTATTGGTCAAATTGAACAGTAGTTGACAGAATGCTTCAAAAATGAAAGATAAGATTGACAAGTTAACAAACCAGCATGGCATAACAAGAGAGAAGAATACAACAGTGGGGTAAACAGCAACCGGTTCTGGAACCAGCTTGTGATCCACTGCTCACACTTAAGCCCCGATTCCACATCCCCGAAAGTGATTACGAACCAATTCAAAGTTAGTTCATGTTGTTTCGTAATGAATCCCAAGCTTCTTGATTGAATTCATTTAGTGCTGTAATGATTTGCAAGACTTTGAAAATACCTTGTATTATCGCAGAGGTCAACATGCCAACTTTAAAATTTCCACAACTTTCATGAAAGCTTACAGTTTCATAAACCTTCACCTGCTGCAACACTGTTGTAGATGATTTCTTCATAAATGTCATGAATGCATCCTAATTTTTCATAATTGTGGGGCTGGTTTGGGAAATTTTTCCTTCAAAGTCTCACAAATGGTCACAAAGCAGTTCAATTTCAGTTCAGTTTTATTTATAAGGCACTAATTCACAACAAAAGTTGCCTGAAGGTGCTTTACACTGTAAGGTAAAGACCCTACAGTATTAGAGAAAAAATCCCAACAATCAGACAAAACTGTATGAGCAACTACTTTGTGACTGCAGGAAGGAAGAACTCCCCTTTGCCAGCAAGAGATCTACAGTATAACCAAGCTCAGGGAGGGGCAGCCATCTACCTCAACCGGTTGGGGGTGAGGGGAAAGAGAAAAGGGAAAGGAGAGCAAAGAGAGAGACAGACTATAGGAGAGAAGACAAAATGTATTGACAAGACGCAATAGCAAATAAATGCATGGGGAGTGAAAAGAGGTGCCGTAGCAAAGCAGAGAGTATGCCTTGCCTTGTAAAAGTGATAAATACCTCATAACATGTCATGTGAATTCATAATATTTTTCTTCTGTTAAACAATTTTTCACACTTCGTATCTTTATTGTAACCGCTCCGTAATGTTTCGGAAGGCATAATAAACTCATCCATGACTTATCCGTTTTGTGAAAACTTCAATCTAGAGGCCTCTCCGTAGTTAATCATCACAAATTTTATGTTGCACTGATTTATAATCAAATTAATTCAAGTGGGAACTTTGCTTTACATTCCAACTATTCTCACTGTGATACAGATTTTTTTGAGCATGTCTATGTGCCCATGGTGTCCACTCATACACCTGCCTCATGAAGGTATGAAGGGCAAACATAAGGTAAACTAGCAACAAAGCTCTGGGCAAAAACCACACAGATGCAGAGGCATCCTCACACTGATGCATGAAGTAATGTGGCTGAAGGTCAACTCTACTTTCCTCCACTCAGACAGACCTTGGCCATGTCCACAGGGCTTCCAATGAGTGAATATATATGCCATAGTACTGAGGGTACAAACAGGACACCTACTAAGGCTTAACATTATGCTTACATATAATACACCCTGTAACCCTCTGTGGTTTAAAGGTGATGAACAAAAAAAAAGTCCCAAGGGTTTTTATAGGGTTAACAATTACCAGACTTTTGACATTGGTTGCAGAAGGCTCAATAAACTTAAAGTTATGTCCAGTCAAAATTTCAAAACAGGTAAGGAGACGAGAGGTGCAGCAAATGATAAGTGCATGTTTGAGGCATTATGATGCAGTGCCATATCTCACTATGCTTCTTTTCTGTAAGAGCTCTGCAGTAGTCTGGCCAGCGGAATAAACAGAGAGGAAAGAAGACAGAAAGAAAGATGCAAGGAGAAACTATGAGAAATATTTGAACTGAAAAATATATAAACACAAAGATAAAGAGAATGAGTGATAAAAGATTCTGATCTGAACATGCAGAATTGGGATGGCTGTGTTGCAATATACACTATTAAGTCAGTGAGCGCATGCAGCAGAGGAAAACACTAGCACCTATAGCTGGTCAGCCCTATATTGTCAATCAATAACACAGAGTCCTTCCCCTGCAGCTTTCCAGTTCATTCCCTGTGCACACTGCAGGAAAATCATCAGGATAACTGTGGAACACTGCAGCCGACCATCACTGCAACCTGTTTTGGGAAGCCCTGAAAATTTCAGTCCAAAAAGAATTTCAGCAGGTTTTTGGCAACGTCAGAGCAAAGCTAACTGTCAGTCAAAGGTACACATTACTGCTCAGGTCTTTTAGGTACACTAAAATATTGATTCTGACATTTAGGTGTTTGCTGACAATCCATAACAAATTATGCAAAGACTAGTGTGGCTAACACATCACACTTAAGAGGCTTTGTTTTGCTGCATGTAAAACAGATTTTTTTTTGGTATCAGCAGCTTCCTTTTTCTGTACATCTGCAGGGCTTCCTATTCCTGTGTACCCAAAGGTTAAAAGAAATGGGGGCATAAAGGCAGAATTTAGAACTTTACAACAGAAAACCTAAACCATACACGTTTCTGCTATTATCACAATGTGAATGTATTCACAAGGGCTTATTTCAACCTGCGTGAGGGTGGACATGAATACAAAGACACAGCTTGCTAGATGATGTTATGATGCTGTGTCCAAGTTCCTTACAGGCGTAGCACTGCAGTGACAACACGCAACAAAACCAACGCCCCCAAAGTCATCACTATGAGCATTCTCATCAACATTCTGTGTCCACCGCTGCCAGGAGAGAGGAGAAAGGAAAGGGAGAGAGAGAGAGAGAGAGAGAGAGAGATGGACGGGAGACAGAGTAGAACGTTAATGCATAAATCTAAATGTAAGAGGCTGCCACTCAGAAGAACAAGGTCGGTGGTTGGCTGCGGTGTTGTGTGAGCAGCAGCGTGCAAGCTGCCTGCAGAGTAGGCAGCTGTACCCAGAGGCAGCAACAACAGCCCTCTGATTAGAAAGCAACAACACTGCTAGCAGCATTAACTGGCTCTTACAGCTTTCAAAAATTCACACCCACCTTATTCATCATTAAATAATCATTTAGGGATCTAGTTCAAATGCAGTTTCTGCCCCAAGTACTATATAATGTATAATGTGCTTGAGTAAAAGAGCCTTAGGCTTTGATGTAACCTCTAACTCCCACTGCATAAAAGGACACCCGGCACATTGATGCAAAATCATATTGAGGTACTTAAAATGTCAAAGCAGTCAAGTACAGTGGCTAGCCAGCTATAAAGGCAGCTGCTGACAAAAGGTTGAGGTCAGTAGGGACAATAAACCCAAGCTGTGTATAGGGGAGCAAAGGAAAATAGAAGGCAGTGGCAGCATATATATACAAAGTAGATAGTTTCAACAAGGGCCACAGGAGGTCATGTGCAGAGTAGTTCTATTAACTTGAAAGGAGGCTGGTCCATCTTTAGCACCATTCAGTAGCCGCTGTTTGAAGCAAGGAACACCATTTCACCTACACCACAGGGGGAGACTGAAATGGACGCACTTAGTATAATACAGTAAAGAGCAGGCCTGCGTGTGCTACCTTCATCGAGAAAGCCTTTTAGACAGGCAGCTGATCCAAGCTGTAACAACACATCTACTTTTACAAAATTTTTGGACCATGAGCCAGACAGGACAATGCACAATCTGAATCGTTGGCTTAACAATTAATCTGCTGGAGGGCTGCAGTGGGAGAGTAAGTGGAAGCCCTATACACCCTCCTGTCAGCTCTTTAGGAGAAAATGGGCAGCAGGATGGCCTTAGTTCAACTCACAGCTTCATTAGGTTGACATCATTTAGTGTGATGCATGCTAGGAATCTGTTACACAACAGAGGGCTCCCTAACTATGAGATTAGCTGGTGCATTGCCAGAATACCTTCAGAGAGAGTGAGGGAAAAGGAACAGCAACTGAATTTCTGCTGCAAAATCCCTTTGCCGCAAGCTGGACAGAAAAAGTGAACACAGGGGACAAAGCATGAGTGTTGTGGACATATTACAGAACCATGACATAACATACACAAACACACAGAATGATCGCTCAGTGATGATCTGGGCTATATTAAATCATTCTCTGCTTGTGTGGCTAGCTAGTAAAGTACTAGTAAAAAAAGCTACCACTTAAACAAGCAATGCTGTTTCCTGATATATGTCGCTCCGTTTTCCTATAAGTTCACAGAAAATGTCTCATCATTAAGCTGGATTTTCTTCGTCTTTTGGCTGCTCCCGTTAGGGGTTGTCACAGTGGATCATGTATTATGAATCCGCATTTGGATTTGGCAAAGATTTCAAGCCGGATGCCCTTCCTGTCACAACCTGCTTGAGACCTGCAGTATGGGTGCGCTTGCATGTGGCCCCTGTGACTTTATTTTAAAGAGCTTTAAAAGTAGGAATACCCGTCATAAAAAAGTGCCTCTTTCAAAGACAATACAACATGAGCTACACGCAGCTCTAATGAAGAACTCGTTCAAAAGCAAGCAGTAGAACAAGGCAAAAAACCACAGAAGTTCACATTTACAACTAAAAATACAGCTGTAATAACTGGCTTTTTAGGCTTAGCCTCTTGTACACACATCAGGCAGGCTGCATTTCTACAGGATGACTGATAAGTGCATTAATTGCTACCAAGCTCTGACTGAGAGAGTGATTGAAAGGAGGATGCTAACGGCAATAGCGGGGTGATAACAGCGATTAGATTACAGCACAGAGCATCAGAAGTGTACTAATAAGAAAGGATCAGACACACAAGCAAACCACACACTTAAAAAAAACCATAAAACAGCAAAATCAAAAAACACACACAGACATACCTGCACAAAAACAGCCGGCTAGAGAAGATATGAGCAGATCAAAGCCGCGCTTAGATTGAGGTAGTGTGAAAGCAATCTGCCAAGGTAGGCTTTACCTTTAATGATAGTTTTGGATTGGAATTCAACTTGCTGTGACTGTGGGCGTGAATCTCGTTGTGACACACAGGCCTCTAAATATCAGTGTATGTATGTTTGGGAAAATTTTAAAAAAGCATATACAGCTGTGGCCATAGCGTGACATACTGAATGGTATCCTTGCAAAGAATCAGACTTACAATGTCAGGTGAGTCGCGGCCCATGGAAATGATTGTCCTGTTAACGGTCCTCAGCAGTTTCTCCATGATGATTTGGACATGCCACTGAGTGGGACCCTGCAAAAAAATACAGGTGCAGATATCAGCTCATGGACATGGAGAAGGAAATGACACAAAAAACAAAAATCACTTCACATTAAAAACTCATGTAAAAAGTTACCATTTTACTCTATTCATTTTAATATAATAATGTTGCACAATGCCTGTTAACCCATTTGACAGAACAGACATTATTTACACGAGTCATATGGGAAATAAAATTGTATCAAAAACTCTGAACTAGACATGATGCCTTTCGATCATGAAAATTGATTTCTACCAGACCAGGGTCAATGCCTTTGTGGGATAATGCCATTGGGAACCCTTTATAAGCACTGTGTTTTTATTTAGATTTTATGCGCCGTCCCAACCTTTTAGGAATTGGGACTGTATTAAAATACCCTAATAATGACCAAATTAAAAAGTCAAGGGTCAAATTGTTCCTCCAACACATTGTGTGAAGTCACTCAGGAGCCCAAAGTCTGTTTTGATAAGTTCAGCTCGGTAAAATGTTCATACTGCTCTTTACTCTGAACATGAACCTTTGGCTGCTCCTTTGTATTTTTGTTAACAGCTGCCACAACGGAGGTATTATGCTGGATGCCCTTCCTGACACAACCCTCCATGGCAAGAGGGGATTCTGTCCCCACAGGGAATTGAACCAGGAACCTTTCGCATGTAAGGCAAATGCGTAAATCACTACACAATTGCCAAAATGATTTACACTGAAAAGCTGTGTTTTTGGAGGGAGAAAAAAATCCTGCTGCACTATTGTCACAACAAGGGGGCATTTTCTTTGGGCTTTCCAACCAGTTAGTTTGAATGAGCCTTAGATGGTTTCTTACTGTTTGTACCTGTCTGTTGGGTGTTTCTTCTCAGGAGACTGAGCTTTGTAACACCAGCCAAAACATTCAATAATTTACATCACTCTTTCTACAGCTGAAGAACTCAAGCATGCCTCTGCAAATATGCACACACAAACATTCACACAGTCACAGAGAAGTACTAGGGAGAAATAACTGATTCTCTGACTGTTATTTTAAGAAAAAAAATCTAAATCAACCTAAATAAATAGTAGGAAGAAAAAGTTAGGTTTTTTAAGCAATCTCGCTATTTAAAAGGGGGTTATCCAGTTAAGACTTTTTTTGCTGACAGATATAAATTGTCTGATGGCTTGGAATTTTAAGTAGACATACATATCCACAGAGGTTTTCTTCCTATCCTATTTCTCTCCTTATTTGTGTGCGCATGCAAGTCTCTGAAAGCCTTGGTTGTGCTGATGTGCAGCACAGATATGACAGAGTGTAAGACAGTGAGAGGATTCAGCAATTTGAGAGACAACGAAAGAGGGGTGTAAAAGCCAGAGGAAGTGGTAGAGGTGGATAATCCCTGGCAAAGTGGAGTGTGGGAGGCAAGACTGTGGTGATCAATGATGAGAGTCTGAGAGGGCCTGAGGGAGGACATCAGGAGTGGGTATGGAAGGGGATCAAACACACTTGTAAAGCAGTGCGTGTTTGTGAGTGTGTCTGTTACAATATGAGCTTGTGAGGTGAGAAGGTGATACCTGTGTATGCAGGATGGGGACTCCAGTAAAAAGTTCTATAAACAGTTTTGTGCTAAAACAGCAGTAAAAAATGTGAGAAAGCTGACCAAATTTTAGCTTTGCTGAATAAATTGTTTCAGCTCCTTACAAATAAAAAAGTAATGCATTTTTCTCTTTTATTAAACCATAAATTGAATATTTTGGGACTTGAAAAGACAAAACAAGGAATTTGATGGAATAGTAATGTCTTGGTTGTTTGGCTGTAAAATGAAAATGCAAAAGGACCCAGTATTTGAACTACTCACAACTGTGAGAAATTCTAGATGGGCTAATGATGACAGCTGCCAACTAGTCAAGCTGAAGCTTACATCCATGTCTTCCTCCATTCCTGAGTTCTAAATAATGGCCAAAAAGTGTTTTAGCAGAATATCATGAACACAGTCAGTGATCTTTGACCAGCAAATTCTAAATCCAGGTTTGTGCTTGTTGCTGTTGCCCTTGTGTATAGCCACACTCCACAAAAGTGATGTAAAAACTGCTGGTGCATGCCACACTTTGGTGTTGTTTCAGCATGTCATGCACCTCTCGATTTGTGTAACATAGCACACACAGCCAGGTCGAAGATACACCTTTATAAGGATTGCTTTGTGGACTGGAACACAGTCATGCTACAACAGAAAAGGGCCTTTTACAAAATGTTCTCAAAAACTAGGAAGCATAGAGTTGGCCAAAATGTCTTGGCAAGAAGAAGCAATGAAATTTCCCTATATTGGAACGGAAGGAACCCAACCCAGCCACATGGGCCCACAAGCCAGTGTAGTCCTAGTGCCGGTCCCAAGCCTGGGTAAATGGTGAGGGTTGCGTCAGGAAGGGCATCCGGCGTAAAAACTGTGCCAAATCAAATATGCGGATTCATAACATGACTTCCATACCGGATCGGTCGCGGCCCGGGTTAACAACAACCGCCTCCAGTGCCGTTAGCCAACAGGGTGCCGGTGGAAACTATGCTACTGTTGGCCAAAGACCAAGGAGGGGGAGGGGGGGGAAGCGTGTCAGGAGGCAGAGAGAGAGAAGGAAAGGTAGGAGGGTGGAGGTGAGAGTAGGGACTTTAAATGTAGG
>VUQH01031486.1:0-15049 GCA_015106775.1 Etroplus canarensis
CCCCCCCCCGCCCTCCCTCCCCCCCCTCTCCCTCTCTCTCTCTCCCTCTCTCTTTTGTAAAATTTTGTCATTCTATGTTTCAGAAAAGGGGGGAGGCAGCATGGTGGTACAGTGGGTAGTGCTGTCACCTCACAGCAAGAGGGTCCAGGTTTGAATCCATCAGCCGGCCAGCTTGGGCCCGTCTGTGTGGAACTTACATTTTCTCCCTGGGTACTCCAGCTGCAAAGGGGCTAGCTTAAATGGCCATTCTAAATTGACCGTAGGTGTGAATATGAGCATGAGTGGTTGTCTGTCTCTCTGTGTTGGCCCTCCAGTGGATGGGTGCATAATGGCTTGTGATTGACAAATTATGAGCTGAAGTGTATGGTTTCTCTCGTCACATAAGGTTTCAAAACACCAAGATGAAAACAGTGAAAATGCTTATCTGAAAGCTTTGAAACAGAACTTCACAAACGTGTAACTTGTAAGTCATTAGCCATTCAGATTCACCCCTCACTCATCATCAAGTTTCAAAACACGATGGTGAACATGCTAAGCTCAAGGCCTCATAATGGGACCTCCTAAACTAATGGGCGACATCATGGTGGCATAAGGGCCTCAAGTGGCTGGACAGTTTTTGTCACTTCTGTGTTAGCTTAATTTTTCAGCCCTGGATGTTATCTCACATATAGCACATAGCAGGAAATAGTCCAGCTCTGACATATTCACACTACTGTCCAGATAAACACATAACACCCACACACAAACTGGTGAATGCACTAGATCTTAGTTGTGCCATTTGCACACTGGGGCAATCTGACATCACAAGGACTTTGCACTTGGAGGTGGCAGGTTAAAGACTGGCTTATGTCCCTTCTGACAGTGTTGGACATCTGGTGTTTTACATGCACCTCTGTTGGTTAAGTTAGTTAGTGAAAAATAATATGTCTATTCTTGTGAAATTTGTAATACTTTGATTATTCATATAAAAAGTGAAGTGGAAATGTGCTGATATGGTAGAACTTATTTGTCATTAATGATTCAATCTTGATCAAATCATCATGTTTACGGTAAATAAAAAAAACAAAAACAAAGTTATGACCTGAAACTGAATTCTAAAAATTCAGCAGATACATGACAAATATCACGCTTTTGTTTATCACAAAAATATTTGTCATTACATTCACTGGGATTCAGGGAAAATGTATGTAATGGATCAAATTATTCATTAACGATCCATAAGCAAGATGAATTCATTCTTGCCTGTTCTCTGTGACTAAACTGTCCGCAAGTACGTGACAGGGAGTGATGGGGAGTAAAGAGACGAGACATGCTTCGTGAGTACTCATGAGTCAAGGAGATAAAGATATGTGTGGTATGTGATCACTACCCATGCCAAAATAATCATGCCTCACACAACCTCCTTTCACCTTTGATCCAGGGAACCCCTCCTCCTCTTCACTCCCAAGCCTGACAAGGACCTCTCAAGCAGGGATAATAGAATTAACAACCCTCTGCAACCATCAACCATGACAGCCCCCCCATTCCCGATAAGTGGAGCTGAGCTGGTCTGATTCGGCCCTCCCGCCCCTGTGACCTCCAAGGGTGGGGTTTTGTTCTGGCTACTCGGGCAACAAATCTCAAAAGCTAATTTCCCTCTCTGATGTTGCTCGCTGCTTGGTTAAAGCAGTTGAAGCCCTCCACTCCTTCTTGGCTGCATTCCTCTGAGAAAGTAAAAATACTTTTACCATCCCCTCCATCTGCCCTCACCGTTTCCTCCACCTTCCTCATTACACGCATCCACCTCTGCTGTCGGCAGCATAAAACAGGCAGAGAAAAACCAGTCATCACCACTAAAAATAGAAAACATCTCAAGTGCCTGAAATCATTCTGATAGTCTTTCATGAGGCATTTCTCTCAGCGAGGCATTTGATTCAGTGTTCAAAAATAAACTGCAATAGTGTTGCAGCTAGCTATGATGGGGTCAACCCAGGGGCACTTTACACCACATCCTGACACTCTAAAACTATTAAATGCTGCTTAAAGGGAGCCTGACTGCTTCTAACAGGAACTGGAAATACACCAAGAGGATGTAAGAGTTTACCCTCCACATGGTACCAACTGGCCCAGGATGAATAAGAGCAGAACTGACAGAAGAAAGAAGTTCCCAGGTAGCTCTCTAACAAGATGCCAGAAGTCAGTTCTGTGACGGGGAAATAATCCCGTTATGATAAGTCTGTTAATAATGCCAGTACTACCCAGGAGAGGGAGCCCATTATTGTGTAGCAGCAGATTGCCCCTTGCAATCACACGCAACCTCCAAGCTGTTCCGGAGACTCTGCTGGGTTCAGGACAGATTTAGAAAAGTGTGAGTAAGTAGGAAGAAAAAAAAGGAGGGTAAGGGGCAAACATACAAAAGGCAGGCTGGGTGAGTGCCATGACTGGGGTTTTAGGGGATTTTCCAATAACAGGTATGTCAAAAAGAGATGCCAAAGAGGAATGAGCTTTGGGGAAAACCAGGCATCAGCAATCTTGTTGCATCATTATTTTTCTAGCAAAGAGAAACAGAGAGTTGAGCACTTAAACATCTCAAATCAAATGTTAAGCAAGACATCTTGAATCTTGTCTTTTCTAACCATCTTCTGCTGACCTGGCAAACATACTCTTACTCATAGTGGCTTGAAGGAATTTTCACTCAAGCCAACAAGCTGAAGACAGCAGCAAAATGAAATCTTCATGGCAGACTTTTGACTGTTAAAACAATCCTTGCTGAATCATCTTCAATTCTATAAAACCAGAAAGGTTATAAAAGAGAGAGAGAGAGAGAGCGAGAGAGAGAGACATAATTTTATTCATCCCTTATAGGGAAATTATAAATCCCAAATACACACACACTCTTATGTTGTTGTGCACACACATGGAGGGAAACCAGTGAACACATGCAGTGATGAGGTGGGTATTGAGTGAAGGCTGCCCAGCACAGGCGCATATAAGTGCGTGTTGTCAGGTAGTGCAGTGTCGGAACCTGTTTAACTAATGTACTAAATAGAAAATATATCTTCCCTGTGTAACCCAAGACAGAAACAGCCTGATGATATGACAAATTAGCATGTGTCCTAATCATGGTAAATGTAACAATGAAATGAAACAGATTTTTATTTTCATCATTTGCTTAATCAAGCCTTTAAAAGCTGAACATGTCTTGACAAAAGGCACAAACGTCCTCATTTTTGTCTCTTAAAATGCATAACAGCAAATCCTAACACCGGAGAGGCAGGAACAAGAAATGTGTGTCGTGTTTATTTCATATATATCTTAATCTACAGACTTATTGAAACCCAAGTGTGTTTTCTGTTTTAAACCTGCATTAGACTGACCTCATGAAAGTTCATCCAATTTTCATTCCACTTTCATTTCTGGTCTGGTCTTCACCAAATATCTGCTAAATGCTTCACTAGTTGCACCAGCAAGTCACTAATAGTCTCTCTGTGCTGATTTGTGCTGTGAAAATATTAAGCAGTGAACTCTTCATTGAAAACAGCTGCCTGTTGCTGTTGAGACTGAACTGAACTTTATTACAAACTAGAAATATTGCCTCCTCCAACCAATGAAGTTGCAGTTTACATCCATATTTGTCCATACTCTTAACACATGTAGTGAAGACTTTAAAGGGGCTTATTTAAAGGTTGAGTGTATTGATGTTTCATTCTGACTGAAGAGAAGGTTGTAGGCATAAAAACACTTCAAATATGGATGGTGCTTCAGAGAAGCTACAAATTCTAAAGCACATCTTCAACTCAGCAGCACAGAGGGTGTGTAAAATCACCCGAGTTTCAAAGTGGGCACTCATTCTTAATGCCACCGATTCGGCATCCGACTAAAAGTGAAATATAGGGACAATCTCCCAATCTGTTCCTGAGTTATGCCACTGAAGGCCAGAAAATTTTTTTTTGGAAGTTGATTTAAAAAAAAAAAATACTGTCATCTCTTCATCATTGTATCTTTGAACATGGCTGTACAAAATTTTTCAATAACAAAAGTATAAAATTTGTTTAGTTTTTGCCCTGATTTTTGACATCCAAATTTAAAGTCCAAGTGGATGTTTATGCAAAATTTTAAAGAAATTCTTTTAGTGTTCCTCAGCTAGTGTGTTCATTCAAATGACCGATGAAGAGACAGCCTCTGGCTACAACAATCAGCACGGAAGCTATAACAAGAGCCCTCCACTTCCTTCCTCCCATTTCATCCTCTTTACAATTCTGGCTCATTTTCAACTATATTTCTTCCCATATTTTGTTTTTTTTGTTTCCTGTGCGGCACTACTGCTCCACCTCTCGTCTGTCACTCTTTCTTTTCCATCCCCTATGTTTCAGAACACTCCATGCTTGCTAGTCCATGCAACTAGATTTTCATCTGCTACTTTTGAAACTGCAACACCATCACGTGACTGACCAAATGCAAAGCCAGTATAGACATAAGAGCAACAGGTGAAAGGAATAAAATTGCCGGATCTGAGTTGGCACTTTATGGAGGGGGGGGTACAACTATTCAAGTGGCACGAAGAACCATTCATAAAAAATGCCTTCACATAATGGTCCTCCTGCTTTGATGGGTGAATACTGTATATTTTGGTCATGGTACTCAAATACTTCCACAGCAGGACACAGAGAGAGTAATATGAAGTTGAGTACTTGTAGCAGAAATATGCTGCCTCAGTATACAGATCTTGGGTGGCCTTGATTAATCCTGAGACAAGTGATCGCAGTGGATGGAAACAGAGAGACATGGAGGTGGAGTGAAAATCAACAGGCTAGGTGAGTCATACTAATCCTCAATGGCTGCTAACAAAAGAAAATCTACAAGTACAGGCAAGGCAGCGACACACTGACACACACAATACCCCAGCAAGGCAATCTATCCACACCTAATGTACTTACCGCTTTACTTGTCACGCATCTACTCACTAAAACACCACAATAAAACTTGAAACAGGCAAGCAAATGGTATTGTAATGATGTAAGCTGACTCCACAGTAAAATAAGAGAAGTCTTTTAATGTTTTGCCAGAAGACCTGAGGTTATATTATTCCACCATTCCTACACAATGACTGTCTGTCTGAGCGGTCACTCACTGTCACCCACTCTCACATGGCTTGGCTTTAAGTTCTTAGTGTCTGTGTGCCTTTTGCTGAATGCATGCATTCTTTTTTAGTCCTCATTAATTCATCACTCTGATGCCAAATCTCTCTGCACTTAAACCAGAAATATCCTGTTTGTTTAACATTGCAACTTTGAGCTCCTTCTGAGCTTTGACTTTAGTTTTGTTTTTTTTGTTAAAACAACTAATAAGTTAAAAAAAGCAAGTCTGAGCAGGAGTAACTGGCAGCAGGTCCTCCTTTAGGTCCTCCAGTTTTTTCCCCCTCTTCTTTCAAAACCAACTTGTTGCTGTTGCAGACCTTAGCTTCTCCCTCTGTTTGGAAGTGTTGCCATGGCAGTGGAGGCCCACATTTTTCATGTGCATGGTGAAATCAGATAGAGAGTCAGGAAGTGTGGAAAAAAGGAAGGAAGGGAAAGAGTGAAAGAAGAGGTGAATAGGTGAATGAGTAAGTGTGTTTTGTGTGTGTGTGTGTGAGACACTGACAGCAGACAGGTTGGCTCTTTAGCATCTCGGAGCATCTGGCCTCAATTTGAACGTGAGAGTGGGCTGGCCAAAACCCAGATTCTTATTCTCTCTCTTTCATTCTCTCTCTCTCTCACTCTCACCCTCAGGAGAAAAAAAAATTACAAGATGCTTGTGGGGGTTATAACTACTGCAAATGGGAAATAGGAAATGGGATGACATTAAAATTGACATATATACAAGTATAGTCTTTGGGAAGATTTAGTAGTTCAGTCTAGAAATCTTTAGCCTCTTAGGTTCTCCACAAAGAATCACAACACACATAAAAATTGAATCTGCTTTATATTTTGTCAAGGTACACCTGACAACACATATGGTCGTATCCATTCAAAGATTTACGAGTTGGTCTCTCAATAATGGATGGATTATACTTACTTGTGGATGCACACACAGACAGCTGTGGACACCACAGATGAGTAGTTGATCTTATATTTTTTCCTTGTCTGCGTTTAGTCTTTTTCGAGAGCGCATTTTCTTTTTGGAGGAGCATGTATTTTCTGTACTCAGCAACTTATTTGAGCCACATTTTATGGACAAAAGTATTAGGCCACCTACAAATTACACCTACAGGAACTCTTACATTATCTCATTTATATGGTGTGGTTCCCCCTTTGCAGCTATTAAAAAAAGATATATGCACTATGCACCTCAGACCCAGTTCTGTAACTTTTACATGGTCTGCTGTTTGATGGCTGAGTAGCTGTGGTTCCTACACACTTCTACTTTGCAGTTATACCACCAACATTTAAAAAGGCACCCTCAACTGTTCCCTTGTAGTTCCCCAAGGGGTTGCCACAGTGGATGAATCTGCATAGGTAATTTAACCCTAACCCATGGCAGGAGAGGCTTGTCTCCCCATCTGGAGCTACAGTAGTACTTACAGTGGATTATAGAACTAGGGGAAAAGAAATTCCACAGTTTGACTTGTTGCAACAGTGGCATCCTACTATAAAACTACACTGGAGTTCAGTGAGGTCTTTAGAAGAGCTCATTCCTTCACAAAGTTTTGTAAAGGCAGACTGCATGGCGAGCTGCTTGGCGAGCTGCTCAATTATATACACCTGTGGCAATGGAAACACCTGAATGCAACGATTAAGAGGAGTGGGCCAACCCATTTGTCCATATAGTATAATTCAGATTTGACAAGTATATTGGAGCCCAAGGAAGTTCGACGTCAATTATGAAGGTGCTCAAGTGACCTGTTCTCATATTTTGCTAAACAGTTAATGAACTATGCCACTTCATGTGTATTTACGCTTATATGTGTGGGGGGTGAAACAAAGAGCTAGAGAGAGGAGAGAAACTACAATGACTGGTACATAAGAATAGAAGAGATTCTCACAATGAAACTTCTCACAATGAAGGGAAATATTATGGATGCACATACTTCAGATAATCACATTTGGCATTTTAGGTCCTGGTACTAAACAAACTTTGTCCAGTTCTCAGGTCTGTGACTGTGAAGCTGCAGTCAGCAAAAATGATCCTGGCTGTGTCTAATCAACCTATCAGCAATACACCATCTACAGCTCATGTTATATTTCATTTGATTGAAGTGCTGGTTAAAAACAGTCCCATCCTCCAAAAAAAAAAAAAACCACAAGTGGATATACACTACCTTTTTTCCCCTAAAAACTAGTTAATTTTCAGTTACAATAGGAACTGCCAAATGGAATAATGATTAAAAAAGGTTATGAATTCAATTTAATTTTAGGTCAGTTTGTATCAAGAACTAGAAGTGACACCATTTGCTTGCAAAAGACACTTAATATCTCCCAAACCAAGCAACACCTTTGTAAGATAACCTGAATCAGATCTGGGTGAACTTGAGAAACAAGCTGATGCGTTGAAGAGGTCCGTTTTCCCCCAGTGATTACTGTCTATTACACTTAGTGAATTAAAAGCTGGAAAAGGAACATGAAATCTGGGGAAGATCAGATTCAGATTATTTTTTATTTCTACATCTTTACATTGACTTAGACTCCACTAAAAGGCAAGTATACAAGAACATCAATGATGTAGTTGCTCATCCAGCTCACAATCCATTACAATACACTTACGAGTAGCAATTTTTGTAAAACCAGTCAAGTACTGATAAGAGCACAACTATGACCTTGACGCTAGGGATAATCTGGGTGAAGACCCATTAGGCGATCATTGTGTGCAAGTTTCATTACATTGTGACGAATACTCTAGGAGGAGTAGTAACTTTTGTGAACTGTGGATGGACAAATCGACATGACGCCTTGCCATGGCCTCAATTCATTGTTCCTTCTGCCCGTTTGGTGAAGATTCCCCAAATCTGCAATGTGTTATTGTGATAGTGTTGCAAATCACTATGTAGGACGCGGGGGACACGGCAGCAGCATGACCAGGTCAAAAATCATATCTCCTGGATTTTATCTGGGAAATAAAATGACAGAGGGGCCAAATACCCAGCCTTTAACGATGCTACAGTCAGCTGACAGCAGAGGAAACTGAGGTAACAGTATGTGTAAAAGGGGAAGACGGCTGACATTCCTGGTCTGCTCCAAATGTTGGATTTTCCAGGAGGTTTTCCAGCCACTGAAAGTTATCCAGCAGTGGTCAGCGGTCAGACCCACAGACACTGGAAATACCAAGAATGCCAGTGGTAGAGACGCAGGGATTAGTCTGGCCGCTAGACTACTGTTTGTCAGGATCAATGAATAGTCTTCCACTTAGATTTATGAAATCTTATCAGTGCAGAAGCATGTTATCTTGTCGTTAGCATGGTGATACAAATGCCCAGGCTCTTCTCAGTCTCATTGTCCTAACAACGGCAAGAAGAGTAAAGTTTTCCCTTCTAAACTTCTCTTCCTTCCCCCCTGCTGCTGCTTTGGCTGTATGACAGTGGAAGGCCATTGTTTCAGTTTAAAAGAGGGCAGAAAGCAGAGAGAAAGGGCCTGTTATCTTAAGCTGAAAGCAACCACACTTTGGCACACAACGTGACCTATAATGTGACACAGAACAAAGATAGGGCAGTGACATGACTTTTAACTGATGAACAATTTCTTACTAGCATCCTTCAATGAGGAAAAGCAGGACACAGTATCTGAAATACCTCAATATATCTCAGATTCTTTTACTTTTAACTGAAGGTGTCACAGCTAGAGAGTAAAAGCAGTGATCATAGCTATAGCTGGATATAACAAACACAATGCTGCCCATAGACACACACCAAGTGCTACTAAATACAGCCAGGCAAATGAGTTCCACAGCAGCTATTACATAAGCAGCAACGCCTCAGTTTAACTGTGCCAGCCTCACTGTATAATTCACCTCCACTCATGTGGGAAAATATCTGACATGGCAAAGAAGCACATGTGCAGACGTATTCAGACATACTGTCCGTGCTGCTGTAAACTCAAGAAAGACAGAGTGGGGACAGACTGGCTTGGAAAATACTCATTCAGCAAACTCAGCAGAAGCCAGGCCAACTTCTAATCTCTCGCCGTCTCTCCATCTTCCTGCATATTCATCTCGCTCTGTCTACATTTGTCCACCCTGTTCCTCAACTAGAGGCTTTACATAAACACCTGGTATGAGATTTAGCTCAATGGGATCGCTGAAAACAATGCAGCTGAGCACAGAAAATCTGGATGAAGCTGGTTAAATTTTATGGAATCTAAATTTGTTCTTATCCTTGAGTCTTTTTGCCGAAGACCAATTTTAATTCACTTCGAGCCATATCTACACCAAAGAGACTCCAATGTGTTGAATGGGTGTAGTAGTATTTTTAGACCGTTTTCTTTCAAATGGATCTTTCCCCATTTGTTATGTTCAAAGGGTGTGTAGCCGATTGGACAGCTGCCTCTGAATATATTCACCATGTATGTCTTTGCACAACAAGTTGATATTGATAACATATCCTTAGCCATGAAACCAGAAACATGCTCATTAAGATCCTTTGGAGTGACAGCTCAAACCAAACTTGAAGCCATCTAATGCTGTTGTAGTGTGTTATGGAGCTGCTGTGCCACGTTTGCAAGTAACCTTGATGAAATTTGAATTAAAGCAATTTATAACTGAAAGACACTTAACCACCTCTGCAGAATTTGCATTTCACTATGACGTCCTTTTCACCCACAAATTAAAAACAAGTGAATTTTTCTACAATGCAAAGTCTGTCTTCTGCCATCTTGCTAGTTGAGCCACACACGAGCACTGGCACTAGTGCAAAGCTAAATGCCAAGGAGTGGGTGAAGAAAACAGGCCATGTTGAGGAAATGCAACATTTTTACAGCAACATACTGCCTCTTTTGAAAAAGTATCTAAATAAATGATTACCTGGATTGTTAAATTAACACACCCAGGTAAACATGGTTGAAACCACATCATCATGTCCACCAGTCAAAACTGGTTGCGATTACAATGCAAAAAGGGAACTTTAGACAGATCTACATTTCCTACTCTGTAGATCGGATTATTGCAATGAAGGAAATAAATGCATCTATTTTTTTAAACAAGGACAGCTATTCTGGTTAGTGCATGGTTGTGAACACACGTCCACACAAAGTTCTCTCGATGTACTCAGACTACTCTAAACAACACTCTTAAGCAATTCATGGTTACGCAGATCTAAATTCTTAACGTGAAAGACTGGTGGAATTGTCTCTTAAATCATCCTTTTGAGAATGTTTTGCTTATTTTGCTTTATTCTAATTGATGAAAAGAAAGCAAAAAGGAGTTCTTAAACACAAACTCACTCGCTATAAAGTCTAACAACGATGTCGAGGCACCATTTAAAAAACTAACCTAAAATGTCCATGCAACACGGAGGGAACGTCTGGTTAAGCCTTCATTTTAGAACCATATTCCTAACCATAACTAGATGTTGACAAAAAAAACTATCAGGTGACATTTATTCAGTATTGAAATATTTGCTGGGACACTTGAGTATCTTGAGTTGTTTTTAATGAGTGAAGTGGGAGATTGAAAGATTGGTGCAGCCTCTGCAGTGATGTGGATGCTGTTGTGGTGAAGAAAGAGCTAAGCATGAAAGTGAAGCTGTCAAATTATTGGTCGATCTGCTTGCCTACCCCCACCTGTGGCCAGAAGGTGTGGGTAGTGACCAAAAAAATAAGATCACAGATAGAAGCAGCCCAGGGTAGACCCAGGACATACTGGAGAGATTATATCTACTGGATGGTTTGGCAATGCTGAGGTGTGCCCCTGGAAGAGATAAAAGGGATGGTTTGGGAGAGGGAGACCTTTGCTTAGACTGCTGCCCCCCGACCCAGACCAGGATAAGCTGGGAAAAATGGATGATGGAGGGCAAAACTAAACTTTACACTATTCATTATATATTAAAAAAAACTTTACAGGTATACACAATAGCCTTACAAGCGAAAGGCTCCTGGTTCAATTCACACAAGCCTCTCTCACCATGGAGGGTTGCATTCAGAAGGGCAACTGGTGTAAAACTACTGCCAAATTACCAATACAGCTTAATCTGCTGTGGTGACCCCTTGGGGAAAATATAAGGGAGCAGGCGAAGGTACATTATAACAAATTATAAATTTAAGTATTGTAACAAGTCACCTTGTAACACTTATTGTAAAAATGAAATAAGTTATATAGAAGTCTTTGGGAAAACAGCCCTTTGCTCCCCCCCCCCGTGACCTCAGTAAACACTTTCAATAATGAGTTTACAATCTCAGTCACAACTTTCGAGTCTTATCGAATTCAATAAAATGTTCATTTTCTAAAAGATCAGGATTGGAGTCAAAAAGGATCATAAAGCAGAGTATGCTTTGCAGTGTGACTGACTAGTGGCTACCCTATAAGTGCGCAGTGTCCCTCCATTTCTCAGTCAGATCCACTGCTTGCAAAAAAAACCAAAACAAAAAAAAAAACAACAACACTGAACTTCAGGCTAGAGGCATCACAACAGGATTTCAGTAACCAATAAGTAACATCACGGTGCCCATCTCCAGGTTTTATAAACAGTTTATGTTTGTAATTGATAAATCAGCTGTAGTATTTGCTGGCAATGAGTTTAAGAAAGCCCTTTTGAATAAACTGGATTCAAAATGGAATCAGCTATCAGGACTGAATCCTAACAGAAAGAGGTTGAAACACATGAACTTTCAAGGGAGAAAGAGAGCAACAAAGGTTTTAATACCTTTTTTGGAGGCACTTTACTACCTTTTAATACTGTGGACACACCCACAGTATACACAGGAAGCATTAGTCAACACGGCTGCAACATATGACACGTTACCTCATTTGTTTTGTTCAGAACAGATGAAGTAACCCATCTTTTCCATGTCTGCCCCTTTTCTCACTCCCCCTCACCTTACCTCTACTTCACGTCAGCGTTTGTGCATTTATAGAGTGAAACGTCACTCCTACTAACCCTGCCAAAATCCAGTCTGGGTAATTACAGTCTTCTCCCAGCAAGCTCTCAAATGAAGCCTTAACATGATACAATCATACTACAAAGAGCTGAGTGAATGGACAGCCCTGCAAGCTGTCTATAAACATATCTGCTGACACATCACTCTTGGGCCAAAACAAACTTGATGAGAAACTACAATATGTGGCCCAAGGCACATGAGGGTCTTGTAATTACACGCATAGGGAAGACATGAGAGGAACAGCAGCAGCCTCTACCCCCAATGCTTTGTCATCAAAAGAAACACAAAGATTCCCTTTGAGTCTTCTGGAAGAAAACATGTTTTTTGCAGGTCACACTTCTGAGATGTGGCCTACTTGTCTGCTTTGGTGCAAGCAAGCATATATGCTGCCTCATGCTTTTTCTTATCTTCACTGCGAGTGTGTGTTCAGACAAATTGAACACCCTTCTCTTCCTCCTCCTTCCTCCCCTAGGCCAACTGTCCAAAGGTGGGAAACAGCTTTTCTTAAGGCTGAAATTTCAAATCAATACCCCCAACTGTGTGTAATGAGTAAATTACCCAGGGTCAGGAATAGAAAACTTGGTTTCAGACACTACAAAAAACCCTCACCATTCCACCTCAACAAATACAAGCCACTGGTTTTGTTTGTCCCTGCAAAACTCTCCAGGGTCATTTAAAATCAGCCACAGACGTAACAACCTATAAAAACTAACTTTAAGCTATAGTGTCAGTCAGCTGACTGAAAAGGAATTAATTTCAGGGATTGGGAATCATTATTTAACTATTCATTACTCAGATTTGTTTTTAAAACTCAAACAGTTTCCATTCCTGTTTAAATCAGTTTTGTACAAACCTGCCAAATCTATTTTCCTTACACCTTTCATTAATGTAATTGACACTGTCATAAGGCGCTTCACACTGATTCAAGGTGCTCATGAATATGTTTATTCTTAAGGGAATTTGCATTAATTTAAACAAAGTCAAACAGGAATAGAAAGCAGGGTGAGGAGTGCCTGAGTTTGGAGAATTTGAGACACATGCACTCACGTTTCCTCACACAGACATGTAACAATACCACTCTTTCCCTCCACACTCACCCCAGTGAGAGCCCTGCATCGCTGCCTCCACTTGTCTCTCTTGGAAAAAAAAAACTAAAAAAAGAAAAAAAAAATCACTCCGATCTCTGAAGGCTCAGATTCTCCTCGTCTCTCCTTCTTTCTTCTGGCGACTATCTCTCCCCGAAAGCATTCCAGTGTCCTGCCGTTGCCTCTGCACCACTCTTGGACTTCATATCCTGACACAAGGACTTTCAAATGGAAGCCCTTTTATTTTCCTGTCCCTTCTCCACCTCCTTCTCTCTTCTCTCACTTCACTCCACTGTTTCTCTTCTCAGCTTTCCTTCCCTGCTGTCTGCCTTAGCGCCGCCTCCCCCTCCTCCTCCTCATCCCTCCCTCTCCTCTCCCACTTTTGTCTGCCAGTCCCTCTGCCTCTAGTTTCCCTCTTTTAGCACACACACACTACTCTCTTCTGACTCGCTCTCCTCCCCCTCCTCTTTTTAGCCTGGGATTCATCCCCCACTCCGCTTTCACATATACTTTTTGCATCAGCGCAATCCTGCATCGGATTTGACATTTTGGGAAATTTTGGTGGATTGGTGTCTGAGAAGAATGGCCTCTGGGCATCAGGGGAATACCCCTTTCCCAACCTTTTCAGCTTCTGTCCCCTTTGGCCAAGTACTAGGCCTAGTTACACCCAATTAACAAATATCATTAACCACATAAAGAGCTGCAGCCACTACAGAGGGAGAAAGAGGGTGGGTCAAATATCTCCAATGGGGTAAATTACATAACATGCACATCTTTGAGGTTGCACACACCTCACGCTTTCTTGTGAACATGAAAGTGAGGGTGGATATTGTTGAGCAGGAAATAAAAAGAAGGGGAAGGACCAATGGAAATGACAGCGGTTGTGGTGTATAAGAAGTAAGCCAAACAAATGGCATCTATAGCTAAAAAAGAGGATTTCTTTTTTTATTATTAGATCTTTTTTTAAAATTTAGATACAGTACTGTGCAGAAGTCTCAAGTCACCCCTCATTTCTTTATATTTTGCTTCTCAGGAGCTAGTCTGTATTGTAATTTTTCAAACTGGTCTTTGGACTTCCCGAAGTTCTTTAAGGTTTTTTTGGACATTGGCTGCTTTTTCACTCATTTTTCAGTCCAGTACTTGTACCTGACCATTTCCAGAGAAATCTTTTTTGTTTTTTAAGCCACTTAACACTGACCTACATGTATGAACAGTATTTGAAAGTCATATCCTTAAGAAACAGGAAAAAAAACAGCAAAGACCTTACACAGGACCTGAGAGATCATCTGGCTCATCAGTTGATAAATCTACTGTTTTACCTCATCAGAAATGGTCTCAGTGAAAGGCGGCTGTCCAGAAGCCATTCTTAAACCTTTTAGAAACCATATTTGTTCACTTCAGTGAACATCCAAATTGGCATCCTTCCCTGGGGCTGTAGAACCACATGGAGTTATCCTAGTCAAGAAGCAAAGATCAGGCTATGTAACAGACAGTGATATCATGGCATCAAACTTCCTAACCTCCAACCCTAACCCTATGTTAACTTACATGGTAATTTCATTGACCTCGAGTTGTGACATAAAAATGAAAAATTCTAGGGGAAAAATTAAAAAATTTTAAGAAAAAAAAATCTTGTAATAGCCTCCAACACCACTTGAGGGCTAAAATTTTGACTTTATACCAGCATTTCAGTAAGTTCCCTATAAAGGATTATGGAAGGGAAACAGGGAAAAGGGTTGAGGCTTACCAAATTATGGAAGAAGTGGCAACAGGTCTTATGGAATGATGCATTCAAATGTGAAATTTTTGGTTCAAATCATCATCAGTATGAATTGAGGAGTTCAGGAGAGAGGTAGAAGTGAGTGTCTACAGATGTGTGTAAAACATAGTGGAGGCTCTGTCATGGTTTGGGCTGAATTTTAGCCA